>KZ061699.1:98530-204217 GCA_002091835.1 Anopheles maculatus | reverse complement strand
CTCCCATTCTACACGCACGCAAACCCACAATCCGTCCGTAGGCATCCGCAAATGGGACTCGGCCAGCCTGTCGAGCGGTGTATCGTCCAGCGGTGACCTAAGCTCTCCCTGTGACTGTGGAGAGAGTGAGCCGGGTGCGGCGGTAGCAGCAACCATGGAGTCGCACCTGTCCGGTGAGCTGGAATCACACTACGTCAGTCAGGACGTGCTGGAGAAGATACGCGAATGCGGTTCGACCGTCACCTACTACGGTGGCCGTGTGCTGGACAAGCGTACCGAGCACATCAGCACAATGACTCGCGCCATTATGCGGGAGATACGCGGCCAGGATCGGCAGTGTGGTGTGTGTCCGCCACACGGCTGGCTGCATCCGGCATACCGCCCAAGACGATGACGATGATGAGGAGGTGGGCGAGGTGGACGAAGAAGAGGAGCACGGTGGGCATGCACACGGCTGCCCCGGTAGTCTACGAAGGCCGTTGGCTGGCGAGCGGGAAGGTGGATTAGGTAACGCCAGTGTAATGACTCTGTGTTGCGCGTAGAACTTCATCACCAACATCATCACCTTAGGGGGCTAGGCAAAGGGGCACGTTTTGTTGTAGATTTGTGCAACGTTTCTGAGTGACCGAATGTCTTAAACACGATGCATTGCAATGGGGCCTAGTTGCTTTTGTGTTTTTTGTAAATTTTTGTGTGTTTTAGTTTGTATTTAGTTTTGTTCACGTAGCTGTCACGTACGTTGAAAAATGACTGACCCCGGAAAAGCGCGGATATACTAATCCGTGACTTAGGCCGCATGTAGCTGACATAGAAAATTTCTGTACTTCCCCATACTGACAACGAAAGGATCCTTTCCAACGCATTTGTAACTAACAACGAGTGTGCGAGTGTATCCACGACTACACTCTTGACTACACGATCTGCATTAATGTTTTGCTCTATATTTCATCCCTCTGCAGGTGTTAAATTTAAGCTGGTCAAATCGAATAGCTGCAGCAGCCGGCTAGAGTTGGCCGGTACCGGTAAAACACCACCCGATCTGCTGCGACCGAACGGGCGCATGCGCGGCCGGCATATCCTCCCGGAGGAAAACTCCACCCGCTGCACGGCCGAGGCGACAATCGAGGAACCGGAGGAGAGTGTACGAGATATGGTGAGCAGGCTCGAGAGTGGAAATGCCACGCTCACTGCACGCACCACCAACAAACCACGCATCATCGAGTCGCGGTGTATTGAAAAGTATGAACACGAGCCGGCCATCACGATCAACAGCCAGACGACGGTGGAAGGCACCCAGCCGGTCGTCAGTGACCGAAAGTCACCCAGTGCGGAACCTGTCACCGTCAACAATCACATCAACGTAGTAGTGCATCCGACCACAACGAATGGATCCGTCCCGCAGCCACCACCGATTCCGGGTCCACTAGTAATACCGCCGCTTCTAAGAGGAGGTCCAGCAAAATCGTTGCCCATCAGCGAGACAACAATAACCGTACCTCCGCCAACAACGACCGGTGCCACATCGATGGAACGTCCACCGAAAGTTTGTCGTAACAAAAATGTGGACCTTGCGTTTGCTGCCACCATGAAGCAGCTGGTCGGTTTAAATGGAAATGCCACAGTAAGGCAACCGTCCGCCGTGAAGAAATCTCCCTCGCAGGTATCGGTCACGGTGGACGCGAACGGTCAGGATCAATCGCCACCGGAGAGTGCACCGTCGAGTGCTGCGTCCGTGACAAAAACGGTCACCTTCAACTTCACCAACGGGTCGCCCGACACGACGACGAATGGGAACGAGATCGAGTCACAGCACACGAACGGAACACACACAGTGGACCAGAGTGAAAATCTTCGACCGAGCGCCATTGCCGAACAGCGAAAGGCGGACGAGCTGACGTCCCCGAAACTGGTCAACTGGAGCAGTATCGGGCGGTTCGACGAGCGGCAATACTTTGCCAACGACCGGAAGCTGATCGAGAAGCGCAAGTACGATGACATGGAGTTCGAGGAGTTCGAAGTGCTCGATCCGAACGCACCACCGTCGTCGGAGCATTACGATAGTCTCAACAGTAAGTGAGCGGTCGAATCGGACCGGTGATGGTGCGTATTACACGGAAGTATTTCAATCGAAGTTGCAAAAGCGTAACCAAAAAACAGGTTGGGAGAAGATTTAACAGAATGCCACACCAGATGCACACCGTTTGGCCATTTAGTCAGTACGATTATCGCTTATTCTTATCGCCGTATTCTAGCAAGCTTAGCATAACTGAACGAAGAACGAAAGGACACGAGAGAACGTTCCCTCTCCCTCCCCTTCCCCATTTTCCCTCGGCTTACGTGACTTCCATTTTATGGCCAAAGCGCACTTTTAAACTAATTTGTACGAACGGGAACTCTCCCTGTTGTTGTTTTTTGATAGTTTTACGCATTTTAATCGTCCCTAAGCGAGATGCCTATTTTAATCACCCCCACCCCATTCCTATGTACATACTCGTATTCGTATTTTACTATTTTCGTACGAGCACGCATCTACGGACAAAGTGTGACAAAGCTGGTGTACATCTCATTCCGCAAACAGTGAACCTTTAACCAACGAACCGAAGGGCATTGGTGAGACCCATGGTTGTAATTTATTTGCGAATTCAATAATTCAAAAGCTGATCGGTTAAAGATAACCAATTTTACACGCTGAAACAAAACCAGCCGATCCGCAAAACGATGACCAACGATTTATTATGTATCGAAGCAATGGAAGCCACTGGCTGGACAAATATTCCGACAAAAAAAAGAATGTTACAGTGTAGATTGGTAGCGAAACTACTTAGTTACATGTTATTAAACAAAAGTAATCTGGAAATAAAATACATTTATGGTTAAACCAAATTCCTCGTCCGTATTTTATTGTACTGTTCGGTACGAAGTATCTTAATATTTTTAAGTGAAACATTCATCAACAGAAAGAATAAATTTAGTGTAGAATCCTTAGGAAAAGTAAACTATCGCATAATTGACTCTATTGACTCTGCTCATCAAGCATCATCCAGTTGAGGAAAGCAAACGCACGTGCCGCTTTTTGCTTGCAGATCCGAAAGACCCAGCAGCTACGCAAAACACTAACTAATTTAGCAAGGAATCAACTCGATAGCACCACCTTTCGCCTAAGACTTAATGTAGCCATATTTTTGTTCCTGCATCGTTCGCTTTTCAGTCGCAACTCTCGATCGGCCCGATGCCCGAGACGGAACGAAGGTGTTAATTTGCATTTTGGCGCCTAAAGTGCTGCAATCATGCTGCAGCGTGTACAGCTACTGCCTACCTTCCGGAGCATTGCTGGTGGTCGGGCTGGATGCGCTGCTACTACTGCTGCTGTTTCTTCTGCTCATCATATCACTGCTGTTGGTGTCGCCGCGATGATTGCTGGAAGTGGTGCTATAGTCGCGACAGGCTACATTTTCGATGATGCTGGGTTTGCGGGTACTTCTGTTGCTTCGATTGTTGCATCCGCTGGCTACTGTTGCGGTGGAGAACTGACGCCTGGCGCACACAATCAGTGTCTCCTGGAAGGACAAACAAGAAGACGTGTGGAAAATTTTAATAAACAAGTTACGGAAGTTTTATGGTGCTACGATTCATTTAAACCTTTGAAATGCTAAATATACTCTAGCTAGAGAGCAAATAGTTTTGCAAGATACAAGAGGCAGCTAGTTTCACATTTAATAAGTCTCATGTTACACGCTCCAAGTACTGCAGCTACGTAAATACCTGGAGAGTAGTTTATCTTCCTTGCTATCGGGCTTCATCTCATCGCATTAAATCTGGTATGCTTAGCTCCACCAGATACCGGGCCAAGTGCAACGGGATAAACCATTCATCGTTTCCAACTGTGGTGGATGTTAGCCCGGTTGAGCTATACAATGTACAACGTTACAACAAAACGGTAGCATTCAGCGGTAGTAATGGTAAATTGTGGTTAGAGTTAGAGCACACCGAGGAATACCAAACTCATTTCCGCCCATCTGCAGAAATGCTCCTTCAGGCAACAAAGTAAACCGATGCGCTAAAGTGTGCTCCGAGCTATTCCTTCATCACCTAGCAGTTCCGTTGTGGTTGGTCCGAGCTGAAGTGTTTTCCGAAGACACTTCATCGTTCCGATAACAAAGGATGTTTAGATTGACCGAAGCGTGATCGGAACGAAAATATCAGGCAAAACGACCAGCTTTTTCTAGCCGGATTTATTTACCAAATATATCTGCCAATCTGACAGCTCTTGATTTATTACAATTGGGCATACAAAAACCAAAACAAAATAATCTTTTCTAGTTGTAGGATGTATGAAAATAAAAGGTAGCTAACTCAGCAAAAGTTTTATCTGAAAGTTGTATCAAAACAGAAATGGCTACCTAATTCTTTCCCAGCTTAGTAAACAGAAAACCGCTCATACCTGCTCATTAGCAGGAGCTTTATTAAGGACACCTCATCTATTGTATGGTGTTAATTACAATATATCAAACAGACGCTTAGAACACAGGCGTACAAAGTATAGGAAGTTTTCTACATGTGAATCCAACGTGCTTATCGAGCTAATATTCCATACCCAGCGTTCAGCCGCTTAATGAAAGCTATTT
Source organism: Anopheles maculatus (assembly GCA_002091835.1). NCBI lineage: Eukaryota > Metazoa > Arthropoda > Insecta > Diptera > Culicidae > Anopheles > Anopheles maculatus. The sequence goes on along the minus strand of KZ061699.1, from coordinate 199,592 downwards.
TCTTGACCTTCCAACTATTATACCTGCGCCGGTGTTATGGCAAGGGATATTAAATATTTATCATAATTACCCAATCTACTACACTCGACACACACCGGTGCACCCCAAAACCAAAACAACCACACCAACACTGTGATTAATGAGGGGCTTTGTGTGAGTGTGTGTGTGTGTGTTTGTATCCACGGAAAGGACACTCACTGAACCATTTCAAGAGGTGTTCAAGCTCCGGCCGCACCATTCCATTTGTGATGTGTTGCGTGGCTTAGGGGTCCGACCGAAGGGTGGATTAGTGTTTGACCCACATCGGGAAAAGGTGAATGGTCACGTTTGAACAGAAATTGTTGACCACCCAATCAATCGGTTTCCGTGGTGTAGTGGTTATCACATCCGCCTAACACGCGGAAGGCCCCCGGTTCGATCCCGGGCGGAAACACAAGTAAATATTTTGAATATTTTGTGAACGGGGTAACATATCGATTTAGATGAACACACTCAAGAAAATATATAAATTGGGCTGACATCGCATTTTTCGGTAGAGCTGATTCTCGTTTGTTTGCTCGACAGTTGATTGTAGATTGAAAATATAGCAATACAATTTAATTCAATAAAGAAAGTAATCCAGTTAATTAAAAAATACGCTCTGAATAAAAGTAAATTTACAAAATTTTGCAATCGATATGATCGATTTCCTTTTTTTTTTTAATTCAACTAGAACGGCCTGGCCGTATTGCTGTGATCGATTTCTTCCTCTGTCATAAAAGATAATTGTAGGGCATAATCATCACCAACACCAGGTACAGCAACATAAAAAACATTAACACATCTTCCGTGACAGTATTTGCTTGATCCAGCACAGCTTCACACTACTTCTGGCAACACACTGCCGTGACCAGGATTCGAACCTGGGTTACTACGGCCACAACGTAGGGTCCTAACCACTAGACGATCACGGCTTTAGATGCTTATTTTACTTAGACTTCAACAAGCCATTAAATTCATCAGCTCATGGTTTCAACATTGTTTTGAATGAAACGCTTTTGTATAAGTAAGCATAATGGTTTTTTTTTGTTCATCTGGAACGACCAAACCATATTGCTTAGTAAGCAATAATAAGCATTAACAAAAAGTATCTATAACAGCTAACTGGAATCAAAATAAGTCGACTAAATAATGAGATTTTATATTTTTTATAACGAATTTGGTATTTTTGTGAGCAAATCTTTGTCACCACAACGTCTCAATGTCCAAAGGGTCCTATAACCACTAGAAAATTTTGACTTCAGTTGTTCAATACATATTGGTTTTAATTAAATCGCTTTATAGGTTATGGGCAACTGGTTTCCGGAATACTGGAATGTAAAGCTTTTGTCCAGGTAAGCATGATTCAAAATGGAGTGAAAAAAACAGGATACGCAACATGAAATATAACTCAACGTGATCATGAGTATTTTCACCAAGTGTTCAGCATTTTTGTTTTAATTTGATATTGTCAACATTCCCATTACAAAAAAAAAAATATTACATCTTCCGTGACAGTGTTACTGTTCCAACAGTTTCTCAGACTGCTGGCAACACTGCCGTGACCAGGATTCGAACCTGGGTTACTACGGCCACAACGTAGGGTCCTAACCACTAGACGATCACGGCTTTAGATGTTGTGTTGGAAGTCCAACGATACAACGTCTTTTTATGCAACAAACTGCACCGAAACTGGGTTAGAGAACGGTCCATTCGATCATTCCCACCTGCAATCACGGCGAAAGTACAGCGAACCGGAGAGCATAACAGACACAAGTTTTAATGGTGCATTCACCCCACCCAAAAGTGTGGAAAGAAAGCAACGATCGAAAGAGATGCTGGTACGAGCACTGAAGCTGTATCGAAGAGCAAAACTTGAGATTTAATTTCTCCTGGAGACAGCTTAAACACGAAAAATGATTAAAAAGATCTTCTTTTTTCAGTCAGAAATTCTTGTTTTGACCATGATCATGAAGTAAGATATGCTTGTATAATACAAAATAGTAACAAAAAACGGGGTTTTGTTTCCGCCCGGGATCGAACCGGGGGCCTTCCGCGTGTTAGGCGGATGTGATAACCACTACACCACGGAAACTGTCGAAATATTTATCAAAAACAACTTAAAAAATTTATCACAATAACTACAAATTTACTTCTTACATATTTGTTTTCGATCGTCAGCGTAACTTGTTTAGTTCAAATACATTGCATGTCCATTAACAAAATTATACCACCTACAAAGATTTAACATCTCTTAGAATGCGCTAGAGTTTTAGTACAATAATAAAATGCTTAGATAAATAAGTAATAACTGCCCAGCAAGAAAACAAGTTGTTGTTACTATCCTGAACAACAAACTTCTATCAACAAAGACATAAAATCATTCCATAATATCTATCGATTTACCCAACAGTCGTAAACTTGATGTACAACCCAATGGTATAATCACATTCCTCCGGCTGATGCACCTTACCCCACAGAAGCCATCAGAAGCTTGTTCGGGTGTTGTTTTTCGCGTGCCTTGTGTCAAAAAGATGGCCCCCGCAAGATGAATGGATGACGTATCTGTGGATAGGTTGGATGACGTACATCTCGCAAAACACGCAAAAAGCCGCCAAAAATCACTCAACTGAGAGAATGATCACCGAAACCACCACACGGACAGAATATAAATGACAGTTCCACCGTGACTTAAGCTTGAAAGATCCGGTTGCCACGAGCGGAACATTCCGAACAACCGGGGTTTGGTCAACAGAAACATAAAATAACAGTTTCTCAGCTATTGCTATCAAACTCTACATTTATCTTCGTAATCCGTCGTGTTGTGAAGAAATGGTTTTGCTTTGCAGTTACGTTCTATCCAAGAGATCTTCTCCATCTCTATACATACACACACACACACGTCAGGTTGGCCACTCGCTGTCAACATCCATCACGTCGATCGATCCGGTACTAGCAGTCGCCTCTTGGGAACGCAAACACCAACGTGAGTCTTTCAACCAGAAAGAATGGGGATTTGTTTTGCTTAATTCGATTCGATGCCACTTGCGATTGTGAAGAAGCATTGTCGATGTGCAACCGGGCAGGAAGCGATTGGCAAAAGGATCGCTTTTCTGATTGTTTTTCAACACCCCGATAAATATCTAATCCGACTTGGTCGGGCGGACTGAAATCGATTCCATGAGGACATAGGAAACGTGTACTGGAGCTGTTTGGAAACAGTTATGATGACGACGGCTTAGAACATGAAAGTCCAAATAGTGCAAACACAATTTAATTTTCAAATTTATTCAAGAAGTTAAGAAACAGAAAATACAAACTAAACAAATTAACTGCAGCAAACAGAAGTACGTGATGGAACATGAAAATCACAGTGTAAACAATGGTTGGCTTTACCACGATTGCACTCCTTCCACAATTAAAATGAAAAAACATTTTATTATTGTCATCCCATTTGGAAACATCTCAAACGTTTCGGCAGCCAGTGAGCAAAGCAAATATTGACCACAAAAATTAATTTTACTAACCACTTTAAATACGTTCGTGTGGCATGTCTAGAATATATTTAAAGACGGCATCACCTAGAACCGATATCCTTAAGGTTTGTGAAAAGAAAAAGAAAACGTAATGGAAAATCAATGCTCAATATCACACCATCACCTTGAGTGGCACAGCAATCGATCGGTTGGTTCTTATCGAATGGCTGCAAACGTGATACACGTTGTCGCCCGCACAGTGTGCCACCTATACGAACAAGTACAAAGCACTCGAGCATGAAAAACAGCAACGGTTTCCAAATTCAGAGACTCCTGTCCCGGTTCTAGTTTAGTCGCAAAGAAAAGCTGAAGGAAAAAGCGAATCGCTCAGCTTATCCCATTGTGATCCCCAACACGTACGAATTATGAAATCCTTCAAGCTCGTTTCACTTAGACCTTGGCTCATTCACAGTCTTTCACGAGCTACGGTAGGTGGCCCCAAATTCTGGGGTGTCTCCTTCGACAATGGAGAAGTGTGTAATCTTCCAGCATGGTTTCGGAAGTGCGTCCATTTACAGTCCTGCCGGTAGACCTTGCCAGTGGTATGCAGCACACGTTCCACTGTATTAGACCGATAAACTTTTGCTACATTTAACGCACCCGCTTGTTCATTTGTAAGCGGAGAAAGAAGCTAAACAGAGGGAGCAGAATGCCGGGGACGAAGAAATCTTCTTTGCAAACTTTTGCTTATCTGCCGTATTTACTCTTACCGGCATAACGATTATGCTGCGGCACAGAAACAATTGAAGGCGTGTGTTTTGAAACGCAAACGGACACAATTTGCACATCTATAATTTTGAATCGTTTGTGTACGCAGTTCAAACGTCTCTTAATCCACGTACTTACTCAAAACCAGCGTACTGCATATTGAGCTCCAGCAATCGCGCTGAAGACGACACTGCTAATCGACTCCAATAATTCATTTTTATTGCTCACATTTAGCACAACATAACATACGCATCCGTAAGCAAAATATCGAATTTCTATGCAACATCATGCGGTACTACTCTGAGTCGATGGCAATTGTACCGCCCGCCCCTTAATAGCGGCAGGTCCATAAGACATGCGTTGCATACGAAAAACATCGCGAATGAACATTCTCCGAAGCTATCGCTTCGAGATCGCATGAACCAACCGGACGTCAACCGGGGTAACGATGAGATAAGGGTTGAGAATGAATCGCGCACAAGCAAAAACAGGCAGTAGAGTGAAATGCGAATAAACAAAATCACGAGAAAGGGAGCACGGTGTTATGTTTACGCTATTGGTGAGAGTCCGAAACAGTGGAGAGCAGCGTACGGCGGCAAAGTTGGCAAAGTACAATCTCAGCGAACGAATCGTACAACAAATCGACAACACGCACCACCCTTCAATAGCCGTGATCGTCTAGTGGTTAGGACCCTACGTTGTGGCCGTAGTAACCCAGGTTCGAATCCTGGTCACGGCAGTGTTGCCAGCAGCCCGAAACTGTTGGATATTAAGTAAACACTGTCACGGATGAAGGGAAAAGCAAAGCAAATATTGACCACAAAAATTAATTTTACTAACCACTTTAAATACGTTCGTGTGGCATGTCTAGAATATATTTAAAGACGGCATCACCTAGAACCGATATCCTTAAGGTTTGTGAAAAGAAAAAGAAAACGTAATGGAAAATCAATGCTCAATATCACACCATCACCTTGAGTGGCACAGCAATCGATCGGTTGGTTCTTATCGAATGGCTGCAAACGTGATACACGTTGTCGCCCGCACAGTGTGCCACCTATACGAACAAGTACAAAGCACTCGAGCATGAAAAACAGCAACGGTTTCCAAATTCAGACACTCCTGTCCCGGTTCTAGTTTAGTCGCAAAGAAAAGCTGAAGGAAAAAGCGAATCGCTCAGCTTATCCCATTGTGATCCCCAACACGTACGAATTATGAAATCCTTCAAGCTCGTTTCACTTAGACCTTGGCTCATTCACAGTCTTTCACGAGCTACGGTAGGTGGCCCCAAATTCTGGGGTGTCTCCTTCGACAATGGAGAAGTGTGTAATCTTCCAGCATGGTTTCGGAAGTGCGTCCATTTACAGTCCTGCCGGTAGACCTTGCCAGTGGTATGCAGCACACGTTCCACTGTATTAGACCGATAAACTTTTGCTACATTTAACGCACCCGCTTGTTCATTTGTAAGCGGAGAAAGAAGCTAAACAGAGGGAGCAGAATGCCGGGGACGAAGAAATCTTCTTTGCAAACTTTTGCTTATCTGCCGTATTTACTCTTACCGGCATAACGATTATGCTGCGGCACAGAAACAATTGAAGGCGTGTGTTTAACTCTACATTTATCTTCGTAATCCGTCGTGTTGTGAAGAAATGGTTTTGCTTTGCAGTTACGTTCTATCCAAGAGATCTTCTCCATCTCTATACATACACACACACACACGTCAGGTTGGCCACTCGCTGTCAACATCCATCACGTCGATCGATCCGGTACTACATAACATACGCATCCGTAAGCAAAATATCGAATTTCTATGCAACATCATGCGGTACTACTCTGGGTCGATGGCAACTGTACCGCCCGCCCCTTAATAGCGGCAGGTCCATAAGACATGCGTTGCATACGAAAAACATCGCGAATGAACATTCTCCGAAGCTATCGCTACGAGATCGCATGAACCAACCCGACGTCAACCGGGGTAACGATGAGATAAGGGTTGAGAATGAATCGCGCACAAGCAAAAACAGGCAGTAGAGTGAAATGCGAATAAAGAAAATCACGAGAAAGGGAGCACGGTGTTATGTTTACGCTATTGGTGAGAGTCCGAAACAGTGGAGAGCAGCGTACGGCGGCAAAGTTGGCAAAGTACAATCTCAGCGAACGAATCGTACAACAAATCGACAACACGCACCACCCTTCAATAGCCGTGATCGTCTAGTGGTTAGGACCCTACGTTGTGGCCGTAGTAACCCAGGTTCGAATCCTGGTCACGGCAGTGTTGCCAGCAGCCCGAAACTGTTGGATATTAAGTAAACACTGTCACGGATGAAGGGAAAAAATCTTTTTATTTTACCATTATTCGCACAAAAATGTTTAGACACTATAAATCATTGAATTAATAATAAAATTTAAAATTCTGTGCTTTCACACATCACAGTGAAGGATTTACTTTATTTGAAGTAAAGAAAGATTACCAGTAGCTTAAAAAACGAGATAGCTAAAAATATTACGCTAGTACACAAACCACAAATTTCAATTTCAAATCCATTTATCTTTCAAGACATTTGTTTACACCGGGTTTGCTCTACCACACACAAACTCCCACGAGAACATACTTCACGAAAGATAACGGTCCCGTAGACTTGGTGCTAAAATAAGAATGAACTAAAAATCAACCCTAAAAATAGACCTTTAAACTCATAAAACATACGAAACTCAATGCGAATGTTCGAGTTTTTCGTTACTGAGTTCGTTGAGCGAAGAATTATGAAGCACAAGCATCGTAACACTGTTGAGACAAAACAAATGCCAATTTAATGAAATCATTTATAAAACGAGTTGTTGAAGAGAAATGGGAAATGGGAGAGATGAAATATGTAGTCATTAACCAATCGGACTGTACTGAAATATTGCAAGAGCTGAATGGTGCTTAGTTTAGGATTTAGGGAGTAACACCCGAAGCAAAATAAATGTGTTTTTATTCTTTTCAATAAACTTATAAGTGTAATGCTATTTTAAAAGTTGATTTCCTTATGATCATTTGCTTTTATTTATTTTCATAAAACTACAACAAAAGTCAATCGTTAGTTCATAAGATGATAAATAAGCAGTAATGTGATAAAATAAAGCGTGACTCATTCAAAGTCTCAATCTGGTTGTTTTTAAAAGAAATTTTCTACAAAGTGTAATATTTTTGCTAAAATTCTATAGCTCTAGAGTTTTGCGAGATCTTGAAACGTAACTTATGGCTTCCTTGACTTGATTTACGCTTGTTTGAAAAGTTAATCATGCGTACAAGAAGATAGCCCAGTTTACTCGATTACTAGAAATAAATTCTATATTCTTTACAACAATTCTCACAATCATCCCAAATATGTTAAATATCTCAATCACATTCACGTCAGGCCCAACTTTGTCTAATAAATCATCAACTCAACGGCCACAACCATCACAGCAGGAGCAATTTCCTCGCGATAAGCTCAACGATTCGGCCGAAACACCCACATTTTGCCTACGTCTCACAAGTAATACTACTTTTCTCCGGTCACAAGCTTCATCCGGGCTGTGGCACATGACTGAGACCAGCAACAAACACTGTCTCTGCAAAGTTCCGACAGTCCTGCGTTGGGCGCCAAACTCCCAAAATGACGTACGCAACGTACGCAACTGCCACAATGCGCCCCTGCGAGACCAGCGGCACGGTGAATCATAAAACATTTTTCGCCGTATTTGCCGAAAGGCGATGATCAAAGCGAGCGCGTGAGTGCCTGTTGTGACTCGCGGGTGTGCGAAATGTAATTTCTCTGCGCCCGGTGGCGGCGACCCGGACGCCGAAAGCTTTTATTGAAGGGTGATGTGTGGTGGACACTTTTTTTTTTCGCTCGGTGCTTCATTCCTTCGACACATCGTGACCGATTCATTACAGTGGAAGATGGGTTGACCGGAAAGTTACTGCTGCAATGCATTAAAACGTACTGTAACAGAATGCCAACTACACTGCAACTTTATTTTAATTAATCTCCAGCAATCAAACATTAGCAATAAAATCTACACGTCAACCAAAATATGCACACAAATTTCTTCCTCTGGTGCTGACTCCCTACCACGAAAACAAAATTACGGTCGATAAAACGATATAATGTCCAACGGTCATAACACCCACCATATGTGTCCGGGGGCATGTCATTGCCATGATACCCGAAAAGATTCTCCCGATTGCACGCCATTAGAGTGACTTCTCGGTAAAGTCCACGCACGAGCTAACGTATGGGGGGGTAGGCGAAAGAACGTCCATGAAAGCGAAACATAAAACAAATTACGGTCACTAATCCGGGCGTAATCATGATTAAAACTAGTCACGCTTTCTCCCACACCACCGAAGAAAGCACACACAGGAAGTTGCCGGCCATAGTAAAAGAATGTCAGGGAACAGAGATGTCCTTAGTGCACAGCATTGGCATGTGTGAATAACACCGAAAGGATGCTATTTAAACCAGCACGTTCCTGTGCGTAACGTCGCAAGTGGGGTTAGGCCGGAGCTATTTGGTCGATATTTTGTCGAATTTCGGATGAAAGAGAAATAAAAACAAATTTAGAAGATGAAAGCTCGCACCAGCAGCTTGAAATGAAGTAGTTGAGAAAGAGAAGAGAGAAGCCGAGCTTTTGCGCTAGCGTATGCTGATGGTGACACAATCTTTGATCTTTCTATGCGGCGCTTGGACCGACGGTAGTGAGGACATATTGCTGTGTGGCATATTTATGCAAACATGAAAGCATTTGCTTCATAAAATAAGGATTTGTTTTATTTTCCAAAACTTCGAGATCGAGATGGAAAGATTGCTTAAAAATATTAAGATATAAAATTCAACTTTTATTAAATTTAAAGATAATTAAATGAAACACTAAATCACAAGTATGATAATTGCTTGTTTTAGACGAATAAAATAGAGAATTATTGTTTCTTTAAATATTCCATCGAGATGAAAAGATTGCTTCGAAAAAATAAGGATAATAAATTAAATCTTTATTTTTAAATAATGCAATGAAAAACAGACAATCAATAATATGACGATTGCTTGTCTTTGGTGACGTTGAACAGCAGGAAGTATCTCAATCAAAAAACACATGCATGAATGATTCTCGCATATTGTAATGATAGGGTATCGGTGGACAGTAGTACACTTCCTGCAATATACCTTCTCGGTTATTACAAAGGTACATGTTAGCTCGGCACTTGCTTCGAGTGGTTGTACTTGGAATCAGTAATATAAACATAATGCTTTTCGCCGACCCATGTAATATCGATCGTGTTGAGATAAATGCTTATCAATCTGTTTCCTCTCCGGACAGTTATTCATCAATCTCGTATCATCAATATTGCTTTTGATTAGATATAAACACGTTTTTCTATGCAGCTACGGTTTGTTTGGTGAGGGTGTGACGAGCTAGTTCGTTGCATGTAATCAATCAATAATGTGTGGGTCGGGTAGTTCGTACCGATAACTCTCGCAACGGTGTGAGTATTGTAAACGGTGTTGGATGTTAGCATAGAATCGGGAAAACTTGATACTTTTTTGCTTGTCATAACAAAAGCTCAAAGGTTCAGAACATATTCTTTGGAATATTTTGTACAACAACAAAAAAAAACGAAAGATTTATGATGTGAACGACAAACGACTCTAAAAGCAACACGCTAGACCTACTTCAAATATTGATTTCTGGTAGCTGGAAAAATCTCGAAAGAAACACAGCAAAGTTCTGAATTGTTTGCCCTTTCGACGTGGATCTCAGCGAACGCCAATTGCTTGAGCCAAAACATTTTCACCACAAACATGCAACACTTTGCCAAGCGGCAGTGCATTATCGTTTGAAGCTGCGAGCCAAACACAAACAAGCACCCTTTACCACGTAGCATAACGCAACATAACACACAACATTACACAAACACATCACCATTTCCGCTGTTTGTCCCCGCAAAGTCGACTAGGATGGCGATGGTTGAAACGAATAAAAGCAGCATCATAAACCGGCGATATATCCATCCCACGTACAAGCGCAAAAGTTTTAGGCTGGATTTTTAGAGGGTTTGCTTATACGATGTGTCAGCGTCAGTATCGATTGAGCGAAGGATTTGATCTAGAGGACCGTTGAAGGGGACAAGAAAATAGACTACGTTGAAACGTGTATTTAGTTCCCTATTCTTATACTATTTTCGAAGCTACCCAGGAAAATATGCTGCATAAGTTGCAGCCGACTGATTCAAGGCAAAACTGTCGTTAAAATATACACATCCGGATCAGCGTGAAATTGAATCTTACAATCTTTGCTCCAGCAGAACGGAAGAACACATTTTTTCCATTTCATGATTTATGTGAATTTGGCGCAAGGAAAAGGATAAAAATCAATCTACTTTCAAAGCTTCCAACCAGAAGAGCTTACAGAGAGGTAATATATCCTTTTTTCGGTAGCTTGACATGGTACAAATCTGTTATGTTTCTCGCTCGTGCTCGCTCTGGCGCATCGTGTCGAAAAGAGTAAGGCTTGAGAGTCCAATCCGAATGGCTTCTACGCTCTGTTATCGGATTAGGTAAGGTAATAGGCGGAACCAAAAAACTCAAACATTACAACCAAATATGTAATGTCCTCTTCAGGCGGGTTTTTTTTTATATAAGAGGAAACATTCCCAATATAAAAATAAATCTAATTTTTTAACATGAGATGGAGATAAACATATACAAGTAAGATTGATTGTAGTACAACCAATATCAATCAAGTAATAGCAATAGAGAATAGCCATATTTCTTGAGCACCTTGAAACCGTTTTGTTAGAGAAATCAATCAAAAAGTGTAAGGAATCTGCTAAGATAATGGGAAAATCGACGTAAAAAACAGTGCTTGGAAGCTCAATTATTTAAAAAAAAGGGAAGGAAATTTAAAATAAAAGCTAACAATACATTTTTCAACAATAACAAAAACTTTAAATTCATTTCTCGAAAAGTTTCTCGTCACACACACACACTCTGTAACATCCACTTCCTGAAAAAATTCGCCTTAGGATATTTATTATGTTCCTTACAAGCAAACTCGACCAGAATTTCGCCTTTGCCGTTGCGAAATTTGAGCACGCCGTCGTCGTAAAAGTAAACATTCATCTTCTACGGGCACCCGCGTAAGCCCCGATCAATGGAAGGGTATTACACCCGGTAAACACCCACATTGGAACTGATTTGTACCGATGGCTTAAAACAAACCCCTAGGCCAAATTACCAACGCCAGCCCATTAGCAAACAGAAGGTGCCACACGTTTACGAGCAGCCCCCAATCTATCGACCACTTATAAACTGACACTCGTCGATTTCACCACCGTCAAAAGGTCGCGCCGAAGATGCTCGAAACAGACCATCGTTCCCCACAGTGGACGGGCGGCTCCATCGTTATCTTGGGGATTCTGCTTGAAATGAAGTTTTCCGCCCCCTTTTCCAAAGCAGCGTACCAGCAGTGCGTGTTGAAAGTTGTGAAAAGGCCCAAGATCGTACACTTCTCGCTGTGACGGTGCGTTGAAGAAAAGCTTCAACGTTTACGCCCCAGTTTGGGCGGAAGAAAAAAGGGCGATACCACACGCACATGCTTTTATGAAAATAGCAATTTGAAAAGAGAAAAGCGAGCCAAACTTACCTGGCAACCGCCGTCGATCGTTGTGCGTTGCAGGCAATGAATAAATTTAAATATTTGAATATTTCAATCGCTTTTGTACGGCGCCAGGAGAAAAAGGGGGGGCAGAGTTTCAAATGCACACCCACACACACGCAAGGTGGGTCAGGCCCTCTTCTTGTTCTTCGCCATTGTTTGATCAACGGAATCCAATCGGAAGTTGTAGCGAAAAAGGTTCGCAAGGAAAGCTCCATTTCGCTCTCCAGTTTTGGCGTGGCGTGGGCTAAGATTTAATCACCGAGCCCGTAGCGGTATCGTGTTCGCACGCAGCGAAAGGGGTGTTGTGTAGAACTTTGCATCAATTACGCGCTTCTGCCTAATTGGACAGGAATTGAAATTTACTACGTGTAACGCGCCGGCCACGTGGATGGGTTTGGGCAATCGCAATCGCAAAAAGTAACAGCAAGATGGTGAAAGGAGTTACCGTTGCGTAAGTTTGTTGTTGTAAAAAGCCCTTAATTTATGAAAATAAATATTGCTACCGGCCATAAAGTCTGCCAGCGGTCATATCGAGTTTGAAGGATACTTTGCATGGAGACGCCTGGTACCCGGTAGAATTAAATTATTTGATACGTCGAAGCGTTAGTGATCGATATACAAATTTATCCCACCGTACTTAAATAGAAACGTTCAACTTTTTTTTTCTAGACGCTCGATTGTGTTACTCCACAAGGTTTATGATTATTCATTCCTTTATCAATACACGATGGAAGCTTTCGGTTCGATTAACTTTATTCAAATTATTCGCACCCCCCAAAAAAAAGAGCCACAGCGAAGAATCCTGCGTCAAAAGTCAGCTCACTCTTATAATGCTGGATTACTGAATTCTGGGGACAAATTCGCTTCGAAACAATCAACTTTCTCCGTTGCGAAAAAATAAGATCAAAATGGAAAACCTTTCACTTCTTGTCACATCACACCACGGTGCCCATTCCGTTGTTCGCTTACCAAATGAGATGGAAATTATTTCTCGTAAATTGCACGTTTTTTGCAAGATGAGACTCAAGCAACAAAAAACAGGCACAACATTTAAAAAGGAAAAAGGCTCTCTTCAAGCAATGGTTGGAAGGTTGAGAAAGATGATTTGCTAAAATATTGAAGCCGAATTAGAGAAGACGATCGGCTAACGAGGACATGCGGGATCAGATAGTCGTCCCTTTTGGCTAGACAGTTTTAGCACCTGAGTTGTTGTGCTTGTTTTTCCATTCATTTTCATATTTGATTTGCTACTGCGCCGCCTTATTTTTATGGCAGGTAAGCAATGTGGCTCATAAACTTTTTCGACTCGGCGATCCTTCTTCGAACACAGCTCAGCAGCAAGGTGTAGCAAATAAAACGAGCGTACACACACTTCTTGGAAACATTTCGACGGTTTTCTCAGGCTCGAGTGTGTTGCGTCGTGTGTCGAGGTAGAAAGAAAAACACATTTTATGTACAATTTTCTATTATACCGTGGTTCAGATTTTGTCTTCTAATGTTTAGGCTTGGCTTTTGGCTCTTATTTTTTTGTTCTACATTCACCGGCTACATTCTACGGCCTGGGTATTTTTCGGTATCTGATCTCTTGCAGGCCGGGTAGAGCCACATGATTAAGAGCGCTTCGAAGAACCGTTGGCAATCGTCATAAAACTGGCGAGCATCATCGTTCGCTTTTATGGATTTTAGCGACGTGAATGTGCACGCAAATGTTTGATCGAGTTCGAGAAATAGGTACCCTCCCTGCACGATGGCAGCGAAATTGCTTTCATTTTCTTTAAAGATAAAAATCTATCACCATAAATCTGGCTGCACGGTGTGGAAGTTTTCGGATAGGGTTTTTGTATGCGGGATGGATAAGGATACGCTAAAGATGGCATTAAGAATACGTAAACATTATCTTCGGCCGGACAAAAACGGGGCCGCCGCCGCGGTTAAAGCACGTTGAAGCATAACTAAAAAAGTGTTTAATTTTTAGCCACAATCATCGAGTTGTTCAATCCACCGTAAAACCACACCACAGTAGGGACAAAAATCACTTAGACTTAGAGTAGTTGGAGCAGTGGTTTTGCTGCGTGCCCAAGCTCCAAAGCGGCCGTATCAAAAGCCGGCTTCTGCCAGCAATAAAACGATCCTGCTAGACTTTATGTCTGCACTGTCAAGGACCTTTGGCAAACAAACTCAAGGACGCAAGGGCTCTCTATAACCCAGCGGCCGATTTGCGAGCAGAAGCTTTAAGCAGTGCCCTGCTGCTGGCACGCCCGAGAGAAAGAGAGAATGAGCGTCAGCCCCCCGGTTCGCATTATCTTTGCTTCTGTCGCTTTTATGGTAAAGAAATCCCCGATGGCGAATGTTATGCTGGAAGTGGCTTCAAACAAACAAACGGCCAGCATCGAATAAAAGACTTCATTCGGTGCCAGAAACGTGTCACCAACGATGAGCGACCAGGGCACCACCCGGTCGCTCCTAACAACCGAGCGCGCAACCGATCGGTTAGAAACCGTAATCTTCCACCGTAATGCCCACTAAACCACGCCGTAGCAAGAGGGTGTAGATATAAAAAGAACGGCCGCATAGAGGGGGCCGCTCTTGGAAAGCAGCACCGATGTGCGTCGATGGGAGATTTTTCGCTTCGTTCATCTAACTTTTTAGACATCACAAGGACCGGGCCAAATTTTTGGCGAGCTCAAATTGTTCGGAGAGTTATGCCCAAGCGCACGAAACGGGACGAAGAAAAGAATGTTACGCTTCTAGCAAAAATTTGCCCCGGCGGAGAAACTATCCGGAGAGAAACACATTACCGGATTTCCAAGAAGACACACACGCAAGAGTCTTCCTTACAAACATGAACCATTAGGTACAAAGTGAAGCGGGGAGATTGGAGAACATCCAACGACCAACAAAACCAACATCGGGGTGTACGTTTTGGAGGGGGCGAGTGAGTGTCTGCCACAGGTCACAAACCAATGTCAAAAAGGAATGCAACGTGAACTAAACAACATAACGATGACAAAAACTGAACAGCTCTCGATAGAATGTTTAACCTCTCGGAAGGGCTCTTATCGTTTGGCTTTTTTTTTGTTTTCGGTCGAAACCATTCGCTTCCAAAAAGTAACGAAACAATGTGGAACGTGTTACGGCAAGTTTGGTAATAAAAACTTCTGGAAAAACATAAAATGGAAACTTTCCGTTTACGGTCAAGAGATTTGAAAACTCTTCATCAATTGGCAGATGGGCTTACCGATAGTATAGAAACTATGGATAACAGATATGAAGTGTCAATTATAGATAGGGGATTGCGTTCCAGAAAATGTGTTTTACTAATGCATCTTTCGCCACCTTTTTCCGGGCAAATGTGGAGTAAGATTTTGTTTTCTATAAAAAAGTATAAATATTAAGAGATTTATTCTTAACTGTGGTTATAAAAAAAACACCTTTAAATAACCATTTTATTCTTGGGAGTAGCAATCGTAAATTCTGGTGAAAAACTTTCTATAATTCTAAAGCAAAAGCATTGTGATAGAAGAGTTTAGAATTTGGTGGGACCAGGTAGATATAATATATTATGAACTGCTGATTAATCCTCAATATGACGATCAGATGTATTGCTCCTTGGAAATCTTTTATGCGGTCACGGTGTAACCTCGTCATCTGTCAGTCAATGCTCTGTCCCCGTGGAAGACATAAAAGGACTTTACGGACTCAGCCGTCTGGAACCAATCTCATGACATGACTGGCCCCAACTGGAATCTGATAAGTCTAATTCGCTGCATTAAAGTAAAGCTATCAATTAGCTCTTATTGTTCGTCAACGACTGCTCCATCGTCCTAAAAGGAAATCGTAAGTTTTAGACTTAACTCAGAGACACTGGGACTATGCAATCCCATAAATGTGCTAGACAATCCCAGTTTCATCCGTCCAAAAACAAGAATACATTTTATATAGAAATTTCGGGGTGGCCCGGTGGTAGTTGTGACAGCGGTGCCGGTCTTTACACGGCAGGACCGGGGTTCAATTCTCATCTGCGTCGTTCCCCCATAGTGAGGACAACACTAGACAATAAGTCTAGTAAGACACAATTGACAGGCATGACCTAAGAGGTCGTTAGGCCAAGAAAGAAGATTTTATATAGAAATTTCATAGCTGAAACTATGTTTTCCGAACTTCAAATTGAAAGAACTTCACCAAATAATATAAAAATCTTATTTAATTTTTGTGCTTTTTGTATGCCAGCTATTACGTATTGGCCCTATTCTTATTTTGCGTGATCCCTACTTCAGATCTGGTAGATGTTAAGAGCCCACTTGAGACTTGTTACGTTACTTAGAAGAAAATTGCAAAATATGCTCTCATTTTCCACGTCCACGTCGTTTAATAAAAAGAATAAACTAAAATATGAACCACGGTGTAGAGATTTTCCACTAAAACATTGTAACACGACAGCATCAGCAGACGATACTGACAACCCAATTATGAGTCTAGTTTATGATCCATGCTAAGGTGTGTGTGTATGTGACTGTGATGATTGCACGTCTATTTCACCAAGGCATCGGTCGTCCGGATGAACAAACCACCAACCTCACCGAACGATACGGATGCTTTTCTAGCCAACAAAACTGCAATCCTGACAAGATCCTAACGCTGCCACAGACCAGCACACAACAGGACGGCCAGGATATGTGGGATAAATAACAACGAGTCACTCGAAATGGCATTGGAGCATGCCAGAGTAACCGTATTCTTTGTAGCCGTCTCTGGCGAGCGTTTGTCACAAGCGTTTGTTGCTATCAACGGTTTGTATAACCAGACTAACACTCCTAACGAACAATCAAAGATGATGCTCCCAGTTGCTGATGAATCACAAGTGCAGTTGTTTTGCGCACTCGATGGACTGATGTTTTTAGTTTGCATAGCTTTCTATTTTTGTACGAGCACTGACATCATCCAGAATGACAACAATAAATTCAATAGGTGCGCCTGTAGTTGTTGCTTATTGCCATCGGCTTCCGTACGAACCCGAAGCTCTTAGCCATATTGCGGCACTACAGTTCAACATGTTTGCAATACAAAAAAGCGAAATCAAAGGCAATAAAACATACTAGTGGTAAAATAAATAAAAAGTACACTAATCCAATCATGTTGCGTTCTTCAATAAATCAGTTTTACCTCGATCCCTATCCTGGTGCATCGCGGCACACGACTCGGTGAGTCTGTACGCGATATAAAAAAATACACACCGATCATATTTTGGCTTCGATTGGACATTCTGATTGGCCAGAATTAAATTACCCTCCATTGCCTCCGATTGCACCGATATCGATGAACCGTGTTATAATGGATCCAACATTGGGGAAACACACACAAAAAATGCTGCCCTCCATTTTTGAAAGGCAAATGTTTCTTCGCTAAAATGCTCGACCTCGGCACATTCGGTTGCATATTGAAACTGACCGGAGAAGCATAGCCAGGTAGCGAGCCAATCGAAACTGCAGAACGAATCCAACACACAATACGCGACCGGATGAAAATAAACTGCTCATTAATATTCAATCAATTTGATGCAGCCTTTAGTCTATTAATTCGCCGAGGCTAATTATTATGCTGCCAATAATACCAATAGAGTGCTTCAAAGGGTACGAATTAAAGATAGTTTGACAGCAGTGACAACTCGATAAATTATCGATTGAATTGAACATCGGAGTAGGGCATGGGCTGGGCAGAAAGCGGATTAAATAGTAACAAATGTGACAAAAACATTAAACTGATCCCTTTATCTAACTATCAAGCTCAATGTTAATTGGACACTAAATGGTTTAAGAGAAGAATTGACCCTTCAAATAACACCAGATCAACAATTTACATTTAACCTTTTTTACAAAACTCATAATGCAATGTTTAAAATTCACTTTCCAAAAGAAAAAATCTGTCTATTCACATCCGTTGATTTTTGGTTGTTTGTTTCCTGCGACATCAAGCAACACAAATTTAATCAACGAAAAACGAAAATAGAACATAAACTCTTCAACTATTGTACCCAGAAAAACATCATTCTACTTCATTCGCATGCATATTTATGAGAGCAATCGTTGTATTTTCTTTCCTTTCTGTCAAACATGTGACTGACTTTGGATTGGAGAACAAACAAACCAAGAAAAGACTGAAACAACCAGCTTCCAAGCGGTGTCAAAATGTGATGGGTGACTTTAGGAACTTTTTCTACAAAGCCAAAATAGCAAAACAAAAAAACGCTAAATTCAAGACAAGAACAATATCTAAGCAAGAACAAGCAAAAGGCCTGTTTTTCTACTGTCACTTCCGTCGAAATTATGCTAGACAAACACAGCATGCGACGGCGCCACATTTACATGCCATCGGTTCCATAATGCGCGAGATATTTGGTACGAAAATGCGCGTTGGGTTTTGCTTCCTTCTGCCGATGGAAGCCCATATGTGCCCACCATTGTGCCATTATGACGGTGAAAAATGGATGTCGAAAGCCTAGCATACCGAGCAACCAAAGTAAAGCAACAATTTACCAGAAGCTCTACACAAAGAGCCTCTTTTTCCATATTTTCTTATCACGGCGTTGCCGCCGCTTATAACAGCACCCGGTACACACCTGTGCAGTACATGTACAATCGGCAATAGGAGGGCAAAGGAAATTGATTTTCCATTCATATATGTGACAGGAACACATTGTTGTAATCAACTTTCCTCGCTCTAATGTGTCTGTGTGCATAGAAGAGTTCCAGTCTTGCACCTGACACATTCCAATCCGAATAATGAACGTATTGATTCGAACGTTCTGACGAGTCAGCAGCATTTTCCCTATTTTTCTCATTAACATCCAATCAAACGACGGTATTCCGGTATTTGTCACCGAACGGATGATGACCGGAAGAATGGGAACCATCATTTTCTCTCACTCTTCTTGCTTCGCGTGAATCACGTGAATCGTGGCCAGAAGCGAACGAGGGTTGATCGTCCATTTTTGGGGAGGTCCGATTTAACGTGCCCATCTTCATCGTGCACACAAAATGGTCCAATTTTCCATTTTACCAATCGACACTAATTCACCTCAAGGTTGACCTCTACAACCGGTGGACTCAAGTTGTAGTGGCACGGTCAGGTACATTTGCTAAGGACACAGTGACGGTGTCGGGACAAAACACGTTACCTTCCCAACATCCATCGTTTCCCGTTGTCCATCACGCAAACTCTCCTTCTCACTTGGCGCACCATCTCACCGAAATTTAGGACATTTCGATGAATCAATCGATGCCACTCTGGAGTGCTTTCCGGCGAAAGGCAAGAAGAAAAAAACACATCCAACCCAGCGTTTCGTGTTTCGTATGAATAATTTATGATTTATTGACCAACGGATAGCGAAGCTACGGCTCTCGGGTCTCGGGTATTTGGCGCTTCGCACTCTATGTTGGACGACCATGTTTCCGATGAAATTCTCCGATCGGTTGCTAACCACGATTACCAATACCCCAATCCTTCGTTGGAATGGACGAAAGTCCCTGTGATGGACTATTTTGTGGGCCTGAATTTCTTTACCGGCAACGGTTCTAGGTCAACAACGGATACATCTGCAAAATGTGATCCTCCTTCTGCATCAGAATGAGCGATTTAATACCAGGAAATCGTGTTTTTCTTTTTTATTTAACTTATTGTAAAGCTTTTAGCAATAGTTTTATCCCGCTTTACGTCTTCCGATATAGACTGTTGGCAAGATAGCAAGTCAGGGTGTATCCATCCAGCAGCAACTCTAAGCCATTTTCCCCCATTTTAAAAGCATACCACGAAAAACAAACATCAAGCTGGCCGCAAATTGGTAACGTTCCAAAATAATGAAATTTGTGTTTTTATTTAACTTTTTAATGGTGTCCTTACTCGAGCAGAATAACTTTAGGTGTCTTTTGCTTCTGGAAGATCACATACCTTCCAGCAAAAAGGCAATACAAAATCATGCCTGCCAACTCGCTTCTGTGCGTAATAAAAGCGGCATAATTCGTATCGGAAATAGCAAGATAGCGAATAAAAAATAAAAACCGCAATCAAAACCAAATTCAGCCGACATTTCGGCCGGTGGCGCCCATCGGATGACGCGGGAAAAACAGTGAAAAACCGATCGACAGGTGCACCAACCCGTAAACAATATTCCAAGGCCAGCAGACGGTTGACGCCATTTAGAGCACAACGGTGGTTCGACGACTGTCGGCGAACTGGTGGCTTACTTCTTTACGGCGAAAGGTCTTTATGATATTTATGCGACGGGAACACTGTTGTTTATTGGTGCCATTTTGGTGGCGCACCCAAAACAAAAACCGCGAGACTCTTAAATCAAATCAAACACAAGCGCATTGTCTGGCACGCTTATAGTTCTTATAGTGATATTTTAGGGTGCTTTCCTACCCGAAAAAGCTGATTAGTGAACGTTATGTAAACATTTTTTTTTGTTCTTGTAATGTATGTCCTTTGTCTACATCTTTTTCCCCTTCGGTTACACAACATCCATCATAAGGTTAGGCAAAAAGAATTAAGCAGCGTGAAATTAAAGTAAGCAAACAAATATGCTAACCTTTCCTGTTGATTTATTGATAACCGTGGTTCAGACTGTGCAGACCCCGGGGTCGGCCCCGGTAAACGGATGATGATGTTTGATTTATTTACTTTCCACCGGCACTGACAACAACAACCAAAAAAAAAGGGCCCCCGACCAATGGAAAAGATTGAAATTTGGAGCATGGAACATGTGTTCGGATATGATTGTATAACGCCGTGTTGATAAACACCAGCATACCAGCCATGTTAGCAATGCATGAAAGTGGCAGGTTGCTCTGCCGGTGTTCGACAGCTACGTACATACACACACAGCATTGGAAAACCACGTGCCTACACACATACACGCACGCATGAAGATAACGATTGTATATTTTTCTTTCCGATTCCGAATGTACGAAACGCACCGTGCCGGGGGTTTGGTAGACGTTAAAAAGGTTTGGCAGCGATGCTGATAAGAAGCATCCATGTGCAAACTTACAGCTGCGATTTTGGTTGTTGTGCTGTACTGTTTGAGAATCCAATTTTGGATTCGCGGCATCCCCACCGACTCGTACGTTTGGTGAATTTTTATTTATTCAACCTTGGCGCTGACAGAAGAATAAACATGCTTAACCTGTAAATGTAGGGTTGTGATGTAATCGAAGTTTTTGGCAAAATAGTATCAATAATGACTAGGAGAAGATAGCATCTACATAGCTTTAATTGTGAAGTGGTACAATGTGCAATGTTGACATTGAGCTTACAGAGGGAATAACTCAAATTATGCTAGACAAAGCCTCAAACAAACTTTTTGAAACTAAAGGTTAAAACTGTATAGGCATTTGAAATTTTGAATAACTGTTGTTCTGAATTTGCCAGATGTTAAAGTTGGAACAGTAAAAATTCAACTAATTTCTCTTGATTTTTCTGTTGCCTTTCTCAACTATACAATTTTAATGTAAAGTAACAATTTGGGTAAAACTGTACGACGCAATGAGCTCATTTGGAATCCCGGCCAAGCTTACCAGGCTTGTACAAATGACAATGACCAACATCACATGCCAGGTGAAGGTGGATGGAAAACTCTACCACCAAGGGTCTGCGACAGGGAGACGGGCTTGCTTGTCTCCTATTCAATCTGGCGGACCATCCGAGACTCGGAGGTGGAATCTTCGGGGACCATCTTCTACAAGTTACTCCAGATCTTGGCAAGCACTGATGACATGACATCATTGGTTTGAGGTTCTCCTATGTAGCAGAAGCTTACCAAAGGATCGAGCATGCGGCACGGAACCTCGGGTTTGAGATCAACGAGGCAAAAACCAAAATGATGGTGGCACCACCAGCGGCCCTGTTAGCAAACACTGATTTACGCTGGGGTGATGTACAGATAGGTGATCGCACCTTTGAGGTCGTCCAAAACTTCACCTATCTGGGGTCCAAAGTCAGCACCGACAACAACATAGACGTTGAGTTGCGCGCAAGGGTGCTGGCTGCCAACCGGTCATACTACAGCGTGAGGAAACTTCTCCACTCAAAATACCTGTCGCGACGGATGAAGCTGGGACTGTACAAAACCTTTATAGTCCCTCACATACGGCTTTGAGATCTGGACTTTGTACAAAACTGACGAAACCCTCTTAGCCGCGTTCGAGAGGAAGATGCTCAGCAGGATTTTTGGCCCCGTATGTGTGGAAGGACAATGGAGGAGCCGCTAAAATGACGAGCTCTACGAGCTGTACGGTGATCTCACCATCGTGCAGCGAATTAGGCTCGCCAGGCTCCGGTGGGCTGGTCATGTCCGGTGGGCTGGTCATGGCTGGACATGGACAGAGGAGGCGTGGTAGGCACTCCCAAACTGAGATGGAGTGATGGCTTTGATGCATCCGCCAGAACGGCCGGGATAATGAATTGGCAGAGGAAGGCGCTATACCGAGAGCGATATCGCGGAATGTTGCGGCAGGCCAAGACCCCGAAGAGGTTGTAGCGCCTGATAAGTAAGTGTTTCGCGCTAACCGCAACACGCTTTGAAAACAGAACGCTTGCGAAGCATTCTGCGCGAACAGTAAGTAACAATTTGGAAAGGAAATTTGACGTAAATTTTTGTAAATATTGTAACTGGTTAAAAAAAGTCAGTATTACCAATAGAATTGATAATCATCTTTAAATGGTACGAAACCTGTATAAGAGCTGCAAATTTGACATCATCCCATCCAATTTAGTCAACAGGTCCCAGGGATCTTTAAAAGTTACGTTTTAGTATAATGTTTTGCCACTCCATGGTAAGGAGTGCCTAGAGGCACCCCATTTAAAGATATTCAATTATGGAAAAAAATACCTGTCCAATTGTGTCAAAATGTCACGAAGAGTGTTTAAATGTGATCAAAATCCATCAAAAATATAAGCATTACAACAAAAGCGTGTAATTTTAAGTAGCAACTGATTCTTATTTGTATAATTTTGACAAGAAAAGCCGTGTAGAATTTGCTCGTATGATTTTCTTTTAAAATGCGTTTAAAATTATGTGGCATTTACAAACATATGAGTTTTTTATTTTTATTAAACTTACTTCAGCATGATTTATAATGATTTTTTCAAATATTTGTGCTATTTTAAAATAAAACAACTTATTTTGTACAATTTTATTATGCATTTTACTGTCCCATTATGGTTACGAAAAACTACGATCGTTTATGATAAAAATTTATTTAGTTTTAATGACACTGACAAAAATTAATCATTGTATGACCCTTCAAAACATAAAGTAATTTGATCTCGACCTTGTGTTCGAAAATGTCCAATGTACACCGTCTTTCGTTAAGCCTTATGGATTTAAAATAACATAAAAATAATCTTTTCCTGACTATAAATGTATAGTCCCTTCTCTAGGTTACGTATTAAAGGAATGTTAAAAATTAAGGTAATTACCAAAAGAAATCTGACTTCAGTTGCTTTGAGTTAAGGATTTGCCACACCATTGTAACTTCTTCTATCTGAATCAACTAACGCTACTAAGTGGTTATTCCCAATAATCTTGAGGATACTGTTAGGGATGAAGCTTGTCTTTCTCTTGCTAGAACTGTGTATAGAGTCTTATATTTAGACCGTCCTCCAATACGAAGAACTGGTTATTCAGCTGCGGGTACATGCAATTTAAATAAATCAGAAATGGCATACCAAGACCTCTCGAGGTCGTATAGACTAAATAAAAGAAAAGGATTCGTTCAGGTTGAAGTGAAATCTGCTGCACTTTGACGTTGCTGAAGCTGATTCCACAAAATTTCTGGATAGGTAGAGCTAGAAAACCCTTAAAATATATTAATGGAATAGAACTGCTATGAGCATGTAGCCTGTCAAGAATTACTATATTCCCTGAGATAAACACATCAAAGAATGGCCAGAAAACGTAAAGACGTTTTATTTCTAGCCTGTGACCCATGTACATGGGCCTGCGGCTTCTACAGGCTCGTGTCTCAAAGCGTTATACACTCATCATCATTAAACAAGATCACGATGACAAGCGCAGTTGCACAATAACATGGTCTGACATAGACTATGGCACAATTACATATAGCCCACACATCGCACAGCTCTAATCAGCATTTTGTTTGAATTGGTACCGGTTACTCACATTAAAATCTTGAATTCTTCCTTTAAAGAACAGAGATTTTCTCGCCCTCTGCGAGACTTTATGTGGATTATGGCACATTTTCTCGACTAATGAACGTCTGGGCCCCGCACTATTCGTGCACACCGAAATTACTTGGCAGCATGTCTGTTAACAATGTGTAAATAAAGGTTATAGTGTGGTACACTTTCGAACACACTACAACACCAGTCACATAATACGGGTTATAGTCTAAAGATTTGTCCCAAAAAATTAGATCGTTGAGCAAAACTCAAATCGAATTCTATTTCATCTTTTAACTAGTCGAGGAAATGCAAAAACCTTTAAATTCCATCTAAAGCTGTTCCTTAAAAGCATAAAACCTTGAAGCTAAAAGTTCTATATTTTAGAAAAGCTGACAAAAATCACTTCCTATTATTACAAACCCAGATAAAACTGAACTGCTTTCTACACTCGTTTTACTTGCGCTATCCTCTTACCATTTTGCGAACTCAAAACGATAAAAGGAAACTACCGAACAACTTCCAATTCACTCTTAACAATAAGGATATGGCCGTCAAACGTAATCATCAATTGTTACCATGCCCTGCATCTCTTATTCATCCGGAACTTCCCATTGTTGTGCTAGGCCCATTTAAAAAAAACATCTATTACAATAACCAAATGTTTCCCACAAGTACATTTCCCCGGTAATGAATTTCCACCGGCAGGTAAAGAAAAACAAATTCCATCTCGTCGAACAAGAGAAAAATTATACCCAAAAAAAGGAATCATGTGCCATCGCACCACAATAGCAGAATGTCACTCAAATTTGTTGCTGCTAAAAGCGAACAAAACTCACCATCGGTGTGTATTGGGCGCGTGGGAGAAGATGGTTGGTAGAAAAGATCCTTTTTTTCCATTCACCTTTCTACGCATGGTGAGAATAGAAAAAGGAATACACCGGTAACATGGGTTGTGCCACGCGAAACGGACAGATGGAATGCTAATTTCCATGGCGTAAATATGCGTGACAGGGAAAGGTTGGAAGAAAGAATTGGTTAGTCTTCTTCTGGCTGCGCTTCACTGTGTGGCCAGATGCCGGTCGAAAAGTTTAACAAACACCCGCATACGCCGGCGGATGAGAAGAAACATGTTTATGGAACAACATCGACAGATGAGAAAACCACCTCCAACAACACTAGCGGACATACGCAACGACGAGATGTGTGCGTTCTCGGGTTGTAATTATCGAAAACTGTGGCCTATTTTTAAACCGCTTGTAGCTCGCAGTTACTACAGGCGTTAGGAGATTTAAGTTTTCTTTACTTAATACCGCCATGATGTGTGTTGAGTGCAGATAATGGTAGAGAAAAGATACATACTTTACAACGCGTTAAAATTATCACAGTAAAAATAGGCCATCACAAACAACAAAAGCCACAACAATCATGTAGCAAACCACTTTTTCCATTACTGTCGAATATCAACAACCGTTCACAAGGTACAGGGAAGTTCGTTTTGAAGGCATTAAAAATTTAAAAATAACCTACAGCACATTCTAATTCAACAGCTCAGTGAAGCAGTGAAAGAAACTGGCAGACAATTTTAAGACGTGCAAACGTGAATTGCAGCCACGACAACAGGTGCCTTCAAAAGTCTTCGTCTCCAACAGGTGGAACGGTGCAGAGGAGCCTGGGAGCAACAAATTCGCTTCCATTCAAAACCGACAAAATAAAATGATACGAGACCGGGTTGAATGAAATGGAAAATGGATCAAATGTCCTCTTCACCTTCAGCGCCACACGCTCGTTAAAGAAGGCACAATACAACGCCAGCCGGTGTCGGTTTTCCATCTCCTAACCCAAACGAACGGGGTTTTCCGGGTGCTGTATTGTGTTGTTCGTTTCTTTAACTGTCGTTCTGTAAAATGAACCTCTTGACATCTTCGCCTGCCTTTCGCCTTTCGTTTCTGCTCCCTTTAGAGAGCGGAATAAATTCCCACCGTACAATTTGGCACAGCCTTAGAACTTTGTTTATAAAATTGCATTCTCAAATGCAACAACAATCTTGGCTAGACGGCTCAAGGGAATGAGTTTTCTTGCTGTGTGTGTGTGTGTGTGTGTGTTTGTTTTTTTAATTGTCCCTCGGGTATGACATCATAACAGTGCTGATTACTGTCAGCCACTCCTGCAATGCTACACCACGGCGTACAAGTGCATTCTCAACTGACAAACACATCTCACCACCACACAGCACAGCTGACGCATGTTGATAAACGTATCGGGGATTATGTCCACGGCAGGGAATGCTTACCAGACCAGAGGTTTCATAATAATGTTAAAGCTTACACATGCGGAAGATAGTATTACTTGCTAGGGTTTTTGGAGCGGTGTTTGATAAACAAGCCCCTGCAAAAGCATGCCGAATAATAAACATTTATGTAATTGATATCACGCACAACAAGTTCAAAGCGTTTTTTAATTGGATATTGCAATTAATTCAAAATTAATTGCATTTTGCAATGCGGTTTTAGGTGGGACTAATCGGATAAACTGGATGTAGCTTATCGAGGGTGTCCCAGTAGCAGAGGTTTTAGTCGCTCCGATTTTACACAGCAAGTACGAGTTTCGATTCCCGTCTGGACCACCTCTACGTACGCAGTCTATCTATCCTAGCTACTAGTATAAGCAAGTCAAGGAAGACTGTAACGGCAGGATAAGACCTCTTGAGTTGTGATTTTATTACCGTATTCGGAACGTTTAAAAAAAATTGTATTGTATTTGGCCTCGCCTAGTGGTACAGACGCGCCAAAGATAAATATTGCTTTCTCATCTTTTTATTTCTTGCCCTAACGACCTCTTAGGTCATGTCTGCCATTTCTGGCTTACTAGACTTATTATTACCGCATAGTTGGATAGTCAATCCGCAACTATGGGGGAACGGCCCAGATGAGACTTGAACCCCGGTCCTGCCGTGTGAATACCGGCGCCGCTATCGGATACACCACCGGGCCGCCTTTCTCATCATTACTATAATAATATCAGAGGCATTTTGAACTTTTTTCTGTATAAGACTCTGGACCCTAGACTGCGATTAAGCCATCGGAGTCAAACTGAATCCTTTGTATACTCAACTAATAATTAAAATAACTCCAGTTTTATCTTTAGGCTCTACTTCCTCGAGAGTGGCATGCAATTTTTGTCTTTCATGACTCCATTTTACCTGTAACTGGAGTGTCAGTCCTACGTCTAAAGGACGATTCTGGAGAGATTCGAAAGCCAATCGTTTCCCTTTCCGTTATTTTCACTAGACACTGACCAGGCAAATTACTAGAATATCTGTTTCAGCTGGTTGGATACAACTCCGATATCGTCTAACGAAGAACTTCAACAGATAGCTTCTAATCATCCAAAATATCACCTAAACATCACTAGCATATCGAAAGATAGCACATGGTGTAAACTTCGTGGTGAGGACTTTGGATGACTTTGAAGATCATATGGAGTATCTTTAAGTACCAGAAACAAAAACAGTACTAATGCTGTAATACACGAAAGGGTACTAGCTGTCATCAGCACTCTTAACAAATATTCATCCCCTGCTCAAGTCACGTATCTTGACTATCTCCTTGAATTAAATTCTCTAGAGAAGCTTTTTGTGGTATCTGTTAACTAAACACTTTGGGAATCAGTTTTTGTTTTCTTCTCTTAGGCCAGGTATATCTTCCAACTTTTTTAATTCCTTTTTTAAATTATTTCTATTTCTGTATCCTGTTATGTGTCCTACCTATCAAAAGGACATTGGGGAATTTTAAAAGGATTTTATAGGACTTTTTAATTCCTTATAATTTCTAAAGTTCAAAAGCAAATAGCACCGATAAATGTTGGAATTAAGATAATAGAAAATTGTGCAATGTTTCCATTGCTGTGTTTTTGACATCTTCATTTTTGGCTCTACAAACTCGTGTGGCCTTGCCCAGATATTTCTGGCTTCTTTGGCTTGATTATACTTGGAGCTGGATAATATATCCTGCCTACAGGAAAATGGTATAGACGACAGGATTCGGTGCACGATAATGCAGGTTGAAAATCGGTGCAGTTAACGCCTCGGCCCATAGAGCTAGAATCGAAGAACTTGTAATCATGGCAAGTTGTTCATGTCATTAGATTAATCTGAGACGACCCTGTGAAGCTCATATACGCTGTTCGGGAGGTTGCAAATTGTGACATGATTTGAATCATAAGTAAAAAAAGACACATTTTTGAGAAGCCTAATCCAATAGGGATCTAAATCCCTGGAGGGACATATTGGAGGAACAACTTGTTCTTCACAAACCATGTATAAGCCTTTAATTATAGAAAATATATTATTACAGCATTTTCAACTCAACAAAGTCTCACAAAATTCCTCTATGACAGAACTAAATGTCCTTAGAGCAACAGTTTTTTTTTCTTATAGAACAATAATTAAACAGGATAACTAGAATTATCTTCAAATAAACGCATAATCGTAAGCTCTCTAAGAAAAATATTAGCCATTCCATTGTGCCTTTCGAAAAAAGTTAAATGTTATAATAATATCCTCTTGCCTTGATTGCCACGTTTTAATGTCTACCTGCTTTTCTTAATTGCATCATTAAACTAATCACATTTTCATAATCAAAAACATAAGCAGCGTGAACCATATCGTCTCCCGACTTTTCCCCGGGGAAAACCACACTTACCTGCCGCATCGATTGATTCCTAACTAAGCTGTTGAATAAAGCGGCCACTCCTCTGTGCCCACCTGACCGCATAGCGAACAGCTTGTGACAGGTGATCAGAGCCGCCCCGTTCGATGCCGCTTTTGGTGCTGCCATTTCCTTTCCTTGTCACCTGCTTTGCGACTACTATTCACCACAAAAAACGGATATCACCCGAGATCCGGTACGGAACAGCACGAACACAACAAACCCGAAACGTTTAACGTTTGACTGGGAAGCAACGATTTTAGCAATACCGTTTTGCACAGAGGCAAAACCCAACAAATTAAATAAAAACAAAAAAATACACACTGTGACACACACACACACGGATTAACACACACACGAGCGCGCGCCTGATCCGTACCACGCGGGGTAGAAAAAACGCACCACACACTTGTTAAATGCACCTGCACTTTAAAAAACTTGCACTATGCAAACACACTCTCACAAACATACGTACACACTGTGGAGCTTTAAAAAAAAAAAACAACGAGATAAACATAATGATAACACGATGAGATGGAAGGAAACGCATACAGTGAAGGATAAAC
The DNA here is from genome assembly GCA_002091835.1 of Anopheles maculatus. Classification (NCBI taxonomy): domain Eukaryota; kingdom Metazoa; phylum Arthropoda; class Insecta; order Diptera; family Culicidae; genus Anopheles; species Anopheles maculatus. Next base: position 170,192 of record KZ061699.1, on the reverse strand, counting down.
AACAACACTGTGGTACGCTCTGTGCGCTCCTTCGGTTGTATTCCGGTACATTACAATGTGAAAAACAACATCCCAGTAACACACTGGTGTTGGGTTTTTTTCTGGTTGTTATGGTTATTTTCTCACTTCCGCGAACCATGCATAGAACGAAATGCTCTCACCGAAGTAACTAATTAGCACACTAGTAATAATAATATTTACACACAAATCGAGGTCACCACTGTATTGGTGTAATGGCTCTTGTAAAAAACAAATAACCATCCTTCAAACAAACATACAAACAAAAAACTAGTGTTGCACAAATTTCGGTACGTTATCGCTCTACTCCACTCTAAACTCTCACTCTCTCTCTCTCTCTCTCTTTCGCTCTCCCTTGACCTTCCTTTTTGTTAGCTACGCACGTTTTTTTCTTCTCATTTCACGCTTCAACCTCTCACGGAACGAACCGCTTAGCGCTCCAGGCGAAGGTGGTTCTGCGTTTTAAGAAAAGCACACACACACACACACTCTTGACAAGCTTTTGGCCATAACCGGGTGCATGCCGGAAATCAGGGACACATTTTAGCACACCATCTTCACATATTGATACAACTACACACACACACACACGGCGCCAGCAACCACGAAGATCGCAAGCTCCAATCACTTCTCTATGCGTGTGTTTTATTTTTGGGGCCGATGATCGCGCGCGCACTGCTTCCCTTTGGTGTGGCCGGGCACAGAAATACGCACACACACACACACGCTCACCCCTCAAAAAACCGGTCCGGCAAAGCATTCCTCCAAAACCGGCAGGCGGCTCGATGTCGACGGTTTAACGGGAAATGATTTTTTTCCTTCTTGATTTCGGATCGGTCACGGCATCACCACACACCTTAAGATGGCACCAGCCTACTATTGCGTTAAGAAATCATTCTGTGTTCAGTGTTGCAGCTGGTACGATTAAAATATTTCTATTTGATCCGGATTTTCCGGTGGTTGCCAGTGGAAAAATATTCCAACCAATGGTCAATATGCACAGACCGGCGTTTTTCCATTATCCCCGGGCAAGGAAACTCAGGGTCGAGCCCAAACCACCACCTCTCGCTAGATGCTGTTCCACTGGCATGGGGTTCCAACACACATGCCACCGCAAGAACGTAAAGCAGTCGCGCAGAACACACTCACAACCACCAGAGGAAAAACACACGCGCCTACTGCAACACAATTTTGGGGCGGTGGATGTGTGCACGATGGACCGACCGCACAAAATAACTCACACTGGAATTGCACAAAACACTAGAACAGCAAACACGCACACACACACTCCACCGTGCAAAAGGGGTTTATTTTCAGCACGTTGACATTCGTTTCATACGCACATTTTCACACACGCACACACTTACAGCTGCTGCTGCTGCTGCTGCTGGAACAGGGGGCCAAAAACACCCGGGTGATGGAAGAAAAACACACGGAGGGACAGAGAAAGACAGAGAGAGTGACAGGGATGCACGTGCGTGTGTATGTGCGGGGTTTTTTGATGTGCCCGATGATATTTTCTTGAGAAAATCACAGCCCGACTGGTGGTGACGACCTTTTACTTCCGCAGCACAACGGCACAGCGCGAACTGTTCGTGTTGGAGCTGATCAGCTAAATAAAACTCCCCGAACGCAAGATGCCGAGTTCGATTCACGCATCCAAGAGAGAAACAATGAGCAGTATGGTGTGTGTTGTTCATGGTTGTGTGTTTGTGTCTCGTTTTGTCGCCAGACATTCCGGCGCAGACACTTGTTCTTGCCCTCCCGTTTGCTCCACCGGTACGAGCGCATACGCAATGAAGAACATGTGCTCCGATCTTTGGTAGGGATGGTACGCCCACCACGTGAATGTCAAACGACGGGCAGCTGGCAGCTTGCATGCAAGATTGCGTTGCGGATGTGGTTTGCATGAAACAAGGCAGGGATTGGCACGTGCTGTTTTGAAAGAATGGTTTGATGAGCTATTTCGAATAATTGAGCGAAAAAGGTGGCTTCAAATGAAGTAATGAAACTTATTGCTTTACTTTCAAACAAATAAAAAAAATCCATTTTCTAGTTCAATCCTGCACGATGACGATGAATCATGTGACTTCTAAAATCATTGGACAAATAAAATTTAATCGAGAATATTGTTGGAAAACTTAATTGGTCAAAGCTTTATGATGTGATGAACGTATAGCTGATTTTTGTATTTCCAGAGCTGTAATGTAATGTAAAGTATACATTAATCTTCTACAAAAGCATCAATTAAAGCCAAAATATTCATTGCCTAGATCGCGCATTCGCTAAATAATTAAGATGTTCGTAATTCAAAATAATATTATTCATCTACTAATCAATGGCTGCATCTTCACTGACAACTCCTCAGCGGACATAAAAAAAGTTGCCTTTCAATAGGCGACAAACTACCTGCAATGGAATTTTATTCTTTTCTGTTGTTGTTTAATGACCTTCCGTATTATGCTTGCCATAAAATAAATTAATAGTCTTCTACGAGAAACTGCCGGGGCGGCTCGGTGGTGTATACAACAGTGGCGCCGATCTTCACACGGCAGGACCGAGGATCGCATCTCGGCGGACCGTCTCCCCGTACGCAGGACTGACTATCTAGCTACGGGTAAAAACTAAGTCACAGAGAGCTTTAAAATAGCAGGCCAAGACCTCACGAGGTTGTAGATTCTACAATGTGGAAGAAGAAGATGAGAGACTGCCAACTAATAGGATCCGACCAGGTGACGCGAAGGATCGTCGCCATTAAAGATATGGAGCGCTTTCTTACATTCCGAGGATTCACCTGAGAGATTTGATGTGAGCAAAAATATATTTTTATCAGAAAATAGCTAACGAATTTACTGATTGACGTTAAACCATCAGATTTAAACGTTTCGATTATTGTCACATTTCACTAAAATTGCTATGTATTACATATCAAAACATGATAATACGGCCCCCGGCAGTCAACCTCTTATCAGCCAAGATTTTAGATTGGCAAGTTTATGCTGCGTCTTTACAATGCCCCATATGTATTTATTTTCAGCATGGAAAATATGAAGAAAGTTAGAAATTTGCTTTACTAACCTACAGTGGATTCATAATAAACTTAGGCTTTATATAAGAAACAGTCTACCATTTCTGGCTTCTTTAGCTCAATTTACCCTTGTAGATTGATTAACTGAGCAATGTGATGTAATACAATCCAGAAGAAATTCGTAAATGTCCAGAATGCGGTTTGGAATGTTACTGATACAAACATCAATTGCTTAGGATGCATACACCTGCTCAGCTTGAGGTGTATACGTCAACAGCCACAATGAATTAATACAATGCGAGATAGATGTAAATGCCATCAAATTAATCTTTACTTTTCATATGTTCTTCACCTAAATAACTGCAAGATTTATTCAAAAGAAACATTTTACTCGAACTACGAACATGATGCAAATATTTCAGCTGCGTGTGAAATATTTCCCAAGTATGAAACATTTCATCATGTTTCTTTCACGCCTGTTTTAAAAATTTGAATTTTCCCAACGTGGTTATCTAAACTTCATTAAGCTAATTGAACATGATACTGAACTTACTGAAAAGCAATTACATTGCCAAAAATTCAAATAATTGATAATTAAGGAACAAAAACCACTAAATAATTTCTTTCATTTTCTTAACGTACAAACACACCAAACACGCCACAACAGTTAGTTTCATTCGCAATGATGTGTCTTCATCCCATGTAGGAACACTGACGGGATTATGACAAGATTTTTATTTCAAGTTTCAGCCAAACTTGAACGCTGTTGATAATTTTGTATCGCACGTGTTTCCGCACCAGATCGTACTGATTTTTTTTTGTTGGATTTATTACACGCTACAACACCCGCCGCGGGGTGCACGCGTGCCTAACTGACAGCGAAATGACCACCCAGACGACCGGGAGGTTTGCACAGGTGGTTACTGTTGCAGAATAATGGTACTATCCATCCAGACACTACCTCATATGTACAAGCTGCTTTTTTAATACACGCAACGTGGCGCATGAATAGACTTGACTGCCTTCGGCCGATTTTTAGCTGCGGCTTTCGGGTTATTTCAACGCGCCCGTCTCTGCAACGTTGCGTAAGCATCGGGGCATCTCCTCACCTGCCACAGCACATTCTTTTGATCCTATCTAGTACTTTACACTGCCCCAGCAACGTTCAAGAACACAGAATACAGTTTATTGTTCTGTTTAGCCGTTTTATATGCAATACGTTCAACACTTGCAAAACACGCATGACACGCATTGATACAAAAAAATCTCGAGAGTTCGAGGTATCTCAAGTAAGTTATTCCTTTAAGTCGGTTGAAACGTAGTTAGCGAAAACTAATTCTCCTTTACCAGTCAGAAACGAATTAAATTGTTTGCGTGTGTTTTCCTTTACCGAAACTAAATTATTTCTTAAAGTGCTGTCTAATCGTTCTCCCACTCATGCGATACTTCTACACCTTCACTATTTTTATTGTTTTCCACACATACACACACACGCTGTCTCGTGCTCTTTCTCTCGCTTTTTCATTATTTCTTTTGTCAGTTTTCGATATGTTATTAATTTGCTTTCGGGTTTCAATTTGTAATTTTTTGTTTGTTACGCTTCCGTAAATTTTGTTTTTGGTTTGCTTTCTTAAATACCCTATACATCTCATCCTTCTTTCCTGCACACGAAACAGTAATTGATAACTTTCTGTAACTCTTGCACTCCAAAGAAAGGGGTTTTCTGTTACATTGCTCAAAACGCTATGGAACTGGACTGCTTAGTTCCCGTTCAAGGTTCATGACGTAAACATAAAATAGTTTAGTAAGTACGCGTATAAATCATGAAAACAAAACTGAGAGCAACTGAGTACCACCATCCCATCCCGTGCTGCTGTAAGTACTGGCATTTTTTATTAGCTCGTGTTGCTATTTTCTTTTTATCTCCCAGCATCACAGTAACAGTTAAAATATCGACCATTTATGTGTATCGCTTTCTTTTTACACTTAAATTAAACCACTTGTTACATGAACAGAGTTGCCATCGATTAATTAGTATGTTAGTGTAGGTCGCAATTAACATTACCATTCTTCTTGTTGTACTAACGAGTGGAGTTGAATGATTAAAAAAAGGGGGAGAAAAACAGGAAAATAATAATATCACTTACATGTAATTATGGCTAGATGGTTGCATCGTTTCTTCTGTACTCTGCATTTTCATCGCATCTTTTTCTTCTGAGCATCTTTTTCTCAGCAGGAGTTGTGTCACTTCCCAACACATCAAATATGATACGAACAAATACATCGTATGTACGTCACCAAAACTATTGCGCGCTATAGTAAAACAAACTTAATTAAATAATCACTAGCTCTCACCTATTTAGCTGCAAATGAGTTACTGTTGCTGCCAAACTAAGAACGGGTTGAGGTATCTGTCTTACAAACAAATTCATCCTTTCCTTCCACAATTGGAAATTTCTCTCCACGGAGTGGATTGTCAAAATGAAATTAGCGTTTTATGCTCTCTTCCACAACAGGAGAGCAGCTATGGCATGTAGGTGCTGGCACGAGCACGAATTTACTTACGTCCACCAAACAACAAAATCCTAACGAAGGAACCCACGTAATACTAGCAAACTATGATACACTCACATCACAGCGGTTCATGGACAGCGGGAAATATCTGACTGGCTGACTAACCTGGGCGACACCTACTTCTCTCTACCGCTAAAAACCTTACGCATTAGTAGTGCATCGTGCGCTTTGGACAGTGCCATCCAAATTCATCCACGTGATACTTTTTACAAGCTGTACAGTTAATATGCTTAACGAATGCTACTGTTGCGGTTGCTGCTGCTGCTGCTGCTACCTTACCACCATCTCTTTTATCTTATTTACCCGCTTTGTACCCGCACACACGGTCCCACACAATTCACTTTTAATCTAAAGGAGTGGAATAGCGCTCCGTCTCGTTCCTTAGGCATCGTGCCGGCATCATGCCGTTCGTTAAGACGTCACCGATAGGTCCTCCTTGAGCCACTGAGGGATTGGGCGTGAACCGAGCTTTTTCAGCAACTTCACCAGTGCCTGATTGTGAATGCGATAGTACCTGTAACAAGGACAAAAAATAACAGTAGGAAAAGCGTACATAAATTCCCTATTCGCCGCATTGAAAACTTACTTTTGCAGCATTTTGGCACTCCGATCGTCCATCGGTGGATACTGGCGACCTTTCGATTTGCCGAGACACTTGTTACGATTGTCGGACACCACCTGGCAGTAGAAACCCTTCTTATTGTCGAAGCGCAAATGGCGGCTGTAATCGAACGGGGGCAGCTTTAGGAAGCGCTGCAAATCGTTCATTACCGCCACCGGGTTCGATTTGAGCTGTTCGCCATCGATAATGTACAGCTGCTGCTGTGGATAGCAGGCGAGCCATCGCTCGAGATGCTGTGAGTATTTGCCTGGATTGAGACAACGGTTGCGCAGATCGCGTAACGCTTTCGGTTCCGCCTCGGATGCAGTTATGACCTGAAGAAATAAGAAAACGGGTCAATTCAGAGCTCAATCGCTAAAAATGCCATCAGTCAAACAATTCATACCTGATAGAAGCTGTAGTTGTTCGCGATCGGATCTCCGTGTGCTTTGATGTGCTGGTACCAGGAATAGGCTCTCTTTGCGGGCGATATAAGTATGGTTACTAGCTGCGCCTTTGGTAGCAACGCGTGGGCCCGTTTCGGTACCAGTTCCCCGTCGAAGTAAGTGGCCGACTTTTCAAACATAAACTTATCGTCCGTATCGTTCGGTTGTAGCGGGAAAAAGTTCAAATACCAATCCAATCCCCGGTAATAGTTGTTGCCGTTGAAAAATTGAATCTCTTCAAACGTGTCCGAGTTGGGCAGATTACTAGCGACAGCTGGATGCATGCTCAGGAAGGTATAGAACGCTGTCGAGCCCGTTTTCTGTGGCCCTAGCCCTAGCAGCTTGGGCAGTGTAGTGCGTCGTTTGTTACCGGCCCAGATTTTCGCGTGCCGTGGATCATCGGCAGGATTTCCCCAGATCGGGTCCCTTTCTTCCGGGTGCAGCTTAAAGTACAGTTCACCGAGCTGTAGCGGTGGCACGGACGTCAGCTTCAGATTGGTCCAACAGCGCAAGAATTTGATGACCGATTCGAACGTGTACAGTGCTAACCGATCGTTTCCATAGTTCGACATGTGCGTCATGAAGATGTTGATCGGATTGTACACGATCGTCTGAAACAGTTCCCCGCCACGGATCGATTCGTCCAGCTTATCCCGTCCACCGGGATAGCTATCGATGCAGATTGTGTGCGTAAACAGACCACATGTTTGCCGCGGTAATACCATAATGTTTCGGTGAATAAAACCACGCCGTAAGCGTGCCGGTCGCAGATGTGGGTACTCTTCGGTCGAGGTGACCTTAATGTTCCAAACCTTCTTCCAGGCGGTGTACAGCAGTTCGTGTGCAGGATAAACGCCCGAATGATGCGGTGACACTGAGTACCCGGAATCAGTCGGAATCCCGTGCTCCTTCGCAAAGTCTTTGTTGAGCATCATATCGTTCATGAGCTGCGTTACGTTTTCGTACAGATGTGGTTGCTGATGGTTCCACATGTGCGAGAACCAGTTGAACTGAGCCACATTACGCAGCAGCATATCATCGCCCAAATTTTCCTCGTGCGTCCCATGGTGGAAGTACTTTCCCGAGAAACCCAAATTAAACCGGAAGCCTGGTACCATCTCTTCGATGCGGTTCTGGGTCGCAATCAATGCGTGCACGTCGTCCGGTTTTAGCCGTGTTCCTTTCTCGCCCACAAAGATGTCATCAATGTCAATCAAGATTCGTCGTTCCAGGTTTAAGCTTAGCTGTCCGTGGCTCAGGTAGGAAAGCGAATCAAGAAACAGCAACCGATGCAGCCAAAACTTCAACCCCGAACCGAACAATATTCGCTGGATGCCATCCTGTTGACCGTGGTCCTGCAGCACCGTGGCTAACGGTGGCTGTGCAACACCATCGGTCGGATAGTCCATAACATTCTTCTGCGCCCACTCGAGAGGTTCGTAGCCGCTGTGGTTGTGCTGAAATATCGCCCAATCGTTGCCGGGCAGTGGACCCCAGGCGGTATCGCCGGCGCGCGTTAGCCGTAGGATGGGCGACCCGGGATTTAAGCTTGCATCCCGTAACCGCAGATTCGTATGCACATACAGCGGAAAACCGCGCAGCTGTGCACCGACCAGCGTTTCTTCGCTCGGGCTCACGAAGCCTATGATGCCGACCGAATAGTCGCGACAGTACTTGTCCAGCAGCTGCCGGTTCCAGTTGTCCATGTTAAGATATTTGTCCAGATTTTCGAACACGATCACGCCATATCGGCCCTTGTCTTGGTTTGTTAATACCGGGAGGCTTTTGCCGGCTACTTCTACTTTGTACCTGGGGAAGAAATTCAAAAGAAAATTAAAGATATTAGTGCATTATTAAGGCAATAATTTAAATCAAACTAGTTTAAATTAGTTAAATCTAGAAGACAAATTAAGTTGTTCATGGGAAACATAAATGAAGTTAATAAATTAACGAAAAAAGAGACTTGCACCGCGGATAGGGAACATTATCCGCGTAATCAGAACGGGTCAGGCATATTAATTTCAATCATTTGACCGTCACAAAAAAAATCAAATACATTAATATTTGTTTCCATTTCCACGAACGCACTACTAAGCTCTTAATACCGTGATAGCTAATTTTCCATTAATCTTGATTTAAAAACTCATTTTTACTGCATATTCCCATTCGTCCAATTGTCATTAAGCACCAGTTGACGTTTGAAATCAGCCCTAGAAGCGAGCGACGACGGTTGTTTGCGGCTCCTGTGACACAATAATTCACCGCCAGTGCCGGAGTTGATAACGGCTGAACGGTGAGTGGCTCGGATATGATTTATATCACCCAACCGTCTTTTCCCTCTTGCTACCTTTCCCATGGTCCAGCGACACAAAACATATTAATCTTCATTCGTATGGTCAGTTCGTATTTTAAGCTGAAAATGTATTATGCCATCGGCAAGATAGAGAGATATGCAGATGAAAACCAACGTTTTGCGGTGCGTGTGGGGTGCGGTTGACAAGGGGAAGGGGGGAGGAGCGGCGAATTTTCCATCCGCCCATATTAATGACACTTTCACCGAAGGCCCATCTCAAAATTACTTTCCGGCTGTCATCCCTTTTGCGGTCCCGGACAGGACACAAGACAAGACAATCTTGAGACGGGTACAGAGCTGGCCGAGCATAATCTTCGTTCGCTGAACGCTGAAAGCTTCTTGTGCTGCGGCATCATGTTCACTTTGACGCAGCTTGAGCATTTGGTCCCGGACCACCAAAATGCACAATTAATTCAGCAGAATACCTACTATTTTTGCACATGTGTGTCCTTGCCGAGATTTCGGGCAAACGAGCCTCTCTCTCATCCTGGCTAGGGCATCCACTCCCCGTGCAGTTGTTGAACAACTTGGTGGCGAAGTTTTCCTTCGTTTTGAAAATTATATCGCTTCGGTCCGGTATTAAAATGTCTGCTTCGGGTCCGTGTCCATCCCGGCCATGTTCTGCTGGCCGTTTGCCCAATGCCAGGATGATGATTCAGTGCCGTGCAAGCGTAACGTCGTGTCGTATGCCATTTCAACGCACGGAAGTCAACATTGTTTGCCCATGGAATAATGGTCTTCACTAGCTGCACTAGACTGAGCGAATGCGCTCCTTCCCAGACAGCCCACCGGCTGTCGTATTGGTGGTCCGAGACCGTAGGGAATAGTGGTATAGCTGGGAAACAGCAAATCTCGGACTCCATTGGTTGACCATAATTCTGGCCGCAAGACAGAAGACGATCCTTGGGGTTGTGCAGAATTGGCAAACGGGGGGGAAAATTCATATGGGCGGAAGCGTCTCATAAATCCTGGCCGAGATTAACTGCGTACGAGTGCATGCCGGGCGCTCATTTGTATTCGGGAAAGTAAGCACCACTAAATACATTTAAGATCGTTTACGAACTACCGCTACTGACCCGCTGGAGGAATAGTAATGAAGCTCGGGTCGTATAAATTGTAAGTTTTCAAAAAGGAATGCAGTTGAAGGTTTAACGAGCTAGCAACGGGAATGTAAGTGAAAAAGTAAATAGAAAACGACTATGAAAAACCTGATACTTTGTAACAAATAAATATATAAACAATATAAACAATAAACAGAATGAAAGAGTAAAAATATGATAACGACCAAGAGAATAAACGAACCCAACAAACATCACAAGTAATAGCTAAAAAGGAGCAACATAAAAACAAAACAAACAAAACAACCACAAAAGTGCATGTAGCAGAGCTTCACAAAACAAACCAAAACCTGCGCGTTAGGAAGAGTTGACAACCCGAACGATATAATGCGTATCGTAATTGCTAGTATACCTTCCCATAAAATCTATTTCGGTGCCGTGATAATGCCGTTAAAAAGGTGAGCCCGCGCATTAAAAACATGTCCGTCGTAAACGCGAGGCCTGAAAGGACGACACGCTCGCAAATTAATGCCGGGGCTACAAAAGTGCATGTTATACATCACGGTAATAAAGACGCTTTTTATGTTCGAACAAGAGAGAGTCGTGCACCCCCGACCATTGGTCAGCCAGTCCGTCTGGGCCGGTTGCTGTACTCCCGGCTCGATGGAGGCTATTCATCCTAATGATTGCTTACCGACACACATCCATCTCACCCATCAGTTCCGTTGACGCATTGAGGGCTTTGAGTGGAAAAGGACAACAGCAAAATAAAGCCAGGATAAAGAGAGAGAGAATGAGATGAAAAAACACTATAAAACTAGTGGCAGCAACTGGGAAAGTTCTATCACCGGGAAAAGTGGTGGTGAATGCTGGTTAAAACCGGAGGAATGAGAAGGGTGTTGTCATTGGGAAAGTTTTGATTTATTATTATGCTAATTGAGTGCTCGCGCGTTGGCGCCTTTTTTCATCACTAAAAAGCTTCCCTGCCTGCCCACTTCGGGTGGGAGTTTCTTCCATTGGACACACATTTTCACACCGAACGTCGGTGCCATGTTTTCCACCCGGAGACGACGACAGCGCCGGGTGTCGGTGTGATGCAGCTAAAAGTGAAGTTCATGTCTCGGGAGGATAAGAACGAAAGCTTTGCGCTACCGTACTACACGGGGATGGGATGAGATCCTAGGAACGTCGAAAAAAAAAAGGATAAATGCCAGCAAGATGATGATATGGCAAAGTGAAGCTGTAGGGGAAAACAGTACTCATTACTTTATAGAAATGCGTGCAAATGCAAGCGAAGCCGATTCTTACTCCTTTGCGTTTTATCCTCCTTCCTTACCTCTTGGGATTGTGGGGAGAGGAAAGGGGAGGAGGGGAGAGGGGGGTGGTAGATTTATGTTAATTAAGTAGTTCGTAATTAATCACACCTCGCCCTCGTGCACAAAAGGGCAACACAAAAGTGGTCTCGATGGGGATGGGAATAATTTTTTCATACTTGCTTTTTTGTTGCCACCACACCAAGCAACCTTTTGAACTTGTTGGGTGCGGTGCCGTAGTGGCTTTGTGGGAATGATGGTGGGGGGACAGACAGCTTTCGTTTCACTCTCCTCAAACTGGTACTTCAAAATGATTTGACGGATTTTTATCACTGAACAAAGCATGCAGGGTGATCAACGAAATTTAAACTTTTAATAATGGCGGAAAGTTTATATTGTCTAGGAAAAAGGCAATATTCAAAATAGAGAGACAATAGTTGGTGCAACTTTGCTTAAATCCTGTCTACTTTAACATTACACTGATTGCTACAATACTTTACATCACTAAACTAACTGTTGGTTTTGGCGAATAATGGAAAAAACGTGAAGAGATGCAATTTGCTCCAAATTCTCTGTTCTCCTTCCGATCTCAGTTATCAGTCAGTCAACCATTGTTCCTTGATTATTTTCTCCAATTCGTCTTCGTTCTTCGTTTTATTTTATTTTATATATCTCCTCGTGAACTTGTTGTTCTGCCTTCTGTTTTGTTATGGTCCTGACACGTAAAATACTCTGGCTTCTTCAGGTTATTATATTTTTGAGGATTAGACTTAGAATTAGAAGAGCATTGCTTACCCCACGAAAACATTGCTTATATAGAAATGTTAATAATTGATCTTGATTTACAATTGATGATTTTTCCTCACTTTTGGTATTGAATTGATTGATCTGTTGTATTGAGTTAAACGCTTCTTAATTAAGTTAGTACTTCTACTAATGGATGCTAGTCTATCCGTGGTGCACAGCGCATTGCCTATCTAGAGGCGCAACAATTTTTACGAGAAAGAAAAATCCAATCAAGACTCTAAACAGTGTATGAGAGAGGAAAAGAGCATCGAAAAACATGAATAAGATTTACTTTTATATCTTCTTGAAATAATCTAGATTTAATTTAATCCAAACATACAGATAAGGCTAGGTTGAACTTCATAAGAACGGCTTATTACCATATTGTTAGGGCCAGAAAGGTAATTAATCTCAAAAAATGTATTATACATAAGTCTTGGTGGCAATATAAAGTGGCAATTTAAAGGCAATAAGTAAAGTCTTTAAAAAAATTTAGCATTTGTTTAGTATTGAACTATAAGAAAAAATAATGCTAGCAAATCGAGTCTCGTAGTATGGCCCTTATACATATAAAGGACATTCAAAAATACATAATTTACATACGAAATCAGTAGTCTATGTAAGAAAGACTTTAACCATCAATTACAAATAATGCAATAAAATAAATAACAACCATTAAACAACTAACATCTAGGAGATTTCGAAGTGAAATGGGAAACTGTTGCAAACCGAGTGAAAGAAAGCTTCTTGACGCCTTCTAAAAACTAGCAAGCGTATCATTTTTCACGACACATCCCCTATCCTCGACAAAGCTCATGTCCGTACCGGGTCGTCTTGTTTGCAGATCGTTTGCTTTCGTACTGGCAACACAGCACACAGACACAAAAAGCAGTGAACATGGGTTTGATACATATCTATAAACACTCACGAAACGACGAACTGGAGGGTTGCACAATGTCGCTATAATGCCTGTGTGTTATTGTCGCCGTTATGGTGCGTTTTTCGTGAACCGCCACTAGAGAAAAGACAAACGATGTCCGGCAGCTTAAGAAAGAAAATGCCATGTACGGACAACAGCAGCTGAAGGGTTGTCGGAACAACGACTTCGCCAATGGTATCCTTACTCAACGCTGGTGCTGTGGCTTTGAGAGGAGACATAATATGAAATATAGATTTTACTAAACACGCTCATGTGTGCGTACTCGTTTCGCTACGTTATCATCGTTTCGAGTCGGAAGCAGCAAGTATTAAGTGAGCTGCTACATTTATCACGAGCCAAAGAAAAGGCTAAGGAAAAAGAATACCGACATTTTTATAGGTTTATTTAAGTAGTTTTCTTCTGATGATAGGAAATTGTCGTTTAATTTACTTTACTGTATAAGAAAAGTGTTATTAAAAACTACTAAAATAATATTTACTTTTAAACTCTTAAATTATTTACTGATTTTGACCGGCAAGCTTCTACAACTCCGTTCATAGTGAAAGATTGATGATCTTTCTTCTGTACCGCTACCATTAATCGTGTCCGATCATGCGGGAGTTGAGCTCGCTGCAGCATAAAATGGTACGAAAAGAGCACATAATTTGCACCACATCAGACAGACACACTCGTGGCACGGTCTGCTGTCGGACCATTGACCAGGTTTTGTGGAATTGGATAAGCGGCGCAAAGAGTACAGTACAAAACAGAACCCGTGTTTAACAACGCAACCTGAATGACATCCACTCAGGGCTCACTGTGTGTGGTTGTGATCGTGTAACGCTGGACGTAAAACCATTGCATTAATGCATCCAGATGCTCACCCCCGGGGTGAGATTGGAGATGGTAGAGGTAGTGAGCTGGAGGGACAGGACCAACAATTCAATTACTGGTCTGCTTATCATTATTATCGATCGGTGCACGGTTCTTGTCGTGCACTAAGAAGACAGAAACATTTTTATTTTGCCGTTTTGACATGATTGTGATGTTACGGTGGGTGATTCGAATGGAAGACTGTGGACTTGGATAGGTTTTGAGGACTATGTCGACTCTTTAAGATGCTATAAGTGTCTAAAAGCATCTACAAATGCGTTTTTCATCTAGAAATTTGTTAGAATTACAAACAGGAATTTGGATTTTTTTTTCACAAAAATGTACCAAATAGTATGTACGTGCAACCATCAAGTTGTAAAAAATTCTTTACAAACCTCCAGCAATCCATTTAACTTAAACAAAATATATTCATACAATCGAGTTTATTAACTCACACACAGCAACACTCAATAACATCAAAAGCCCGTGATAATCGCGAGCGTGTGATAAAAGCATAACAAATTAAATTATGAAGAAAAGCGCATTTTCCGGTAATGTCGGAAAGGTCGAAAGGAAAGCTAACTCGGATGTGTGTTCTCTCTCTCGCTCTCTCGTTTGCTGCACAAGGATGACCATCGCAAATTTTGATGGACCGGAATTAAAATCCAATCAATAAGCGATCGGTACCTACCCACAGCTTCCTAGAAGCGAAGGCTCGTGAATCAACAGTGCGTTCGCCGGGCCGGACAGCCAGGATCATCGAAGGACGGTGGCCGCACCGTGCTGGGTGAAAAATTAAATCCAATCCAATGTTTTTTAATGGAGTGTAAAATCTGTGCACTGTGCCCCACGTTTGATGCAGTTCGCAGCTTAATTGAGTGATGTAAACGTGCATAAACGTGTGCGGATGGGAAAGGTCCAAACGGTGCAAATGTGAAACGGTGCGGAGGTCATTATGATGATGCTGTTTGGTCATGGGCAGTGCGGTATGATGCACGCTGGTTCATAAAAGGACGCACCGTAACAGGATCAACAAATCAAAAATTATGTTTGTTCCCTCAAATGTGTGCAATCAGCCGGAAGCAGATGGTTAAAATGCATTATTAGTAGCAAGAAGTAGAAAGTGTGCACGGCATAAACAGGAATGTGTGAAACTTTAATGAAAAAAGTGAGTATTTTTTACACGTATCCCATATACATATATATTATGCAAGCAATATTATGCAAGGTTTTAAACTGATTGAGTTTGAATGTTTTAAAGCACCTTTAATAGCGAGTATATGGTAACATATTTTTTATTGGAAAATGGAGGAGTCGCTACAAGTTCACATTACACAGGGATTCAGTTTCGCCTAGTTCCGGATATCTGATGTTTGAAGTTTCTGTTGGCGGTTTTGGATGTAAAATCCGAATGATTTGGAGATGTTAAAGCTACGGTACTAGCCACAAAATATTGTTACACAACCAAACGGTGCAAATGTGAAACGGTGCGGAGGTCATTATGATGATGCTGTTTGGTCATGGGCAGCGCGGTATGATGCACACTGCTTCATAAAAGGACGCACCGTAACAGAATCAACAAATCAAAAATTATGTTTGTTCCCTCAAATGTGTGCAATCAGCCGGAAGCAGATGGTTAAAATGCATTATTAGTAGCAAGAAGTAGAAAGTGTGCACGGCATAAACAGGAATGTGTGAAACTTTAATGAAAAAAGTGAGTATTTTTTACACGTATCCCATATACATATATATTATGCAAGCAATATTATGCAAGGTTTTAAACTGATTGAGTTTGAATGTTTTAAAGCACCTTTAATAGCGAGTATATGGTAACATATTTTTTATTGGAAAATGGAGGAGTCGCTACAAGTTCACATTACACAGGGATTCAGTTTCGCCTAGTTCCGGATATCTGATGTTTGAAGTTTCTGTTGGCGGTTTTGGATGTAAAATCCGAATGATTTGGAGATGTTAAAGCTACGGTACTAGCCACAAAATATTGTTACACAACTTCAGGAAACAACTTTTGCCTAAGTCTCTGTATCTGGTTCTGGCAAAGTCGCGCCTGTCTCTGTGTCAGGTTTTGAAGTAGTTGACGGGAACAAACATGGGGAGTTCGGGGACTGTTCTACACATTGGTCAGATCATGAAGTTTTATTGTCGATGCCATCGAACCTTATAATTGGGTCATTTCTGTTGACAATGAGTTGTTATGACAGTAGCAACTTCGCAAATGATCTTCCATTGGTCCAGACTGCTGCGAATCTGCACGCCAAGGTTAGATGAAGTGACAGTTAGACTGTTATCATCTAGTGTCAACAGTAATTCCCTTTCCTGAGCAAGCCGCGGACATTAAAAAATCACAAGTTCCATAGCCTCCAGTACCACTTCATAGCGAGGAAAATAAAGGAATGAGATAAATCCTATACGATTTCCGAAAGAAACAGAGCCCCGAGATGTTTTGTATGTATTTGATTGGTCGACCTTGCCCCCGTATATCCCCAGAAAATAAATCATTTAAAAAAATAATCCCAATCCGTGACAGTGTTTTTCCACTCGTTAAACACTGCCGTGACCAGGATTCGAACCTGGGTTACTACGGCCACAACGTAGGGTCCTAACCACTAGACGATCACGGCTGTTGGGATTGTTGAGAGTTACGGTTTTCCATTCCCAACAAAAGACTCGAAAATCGCCAAACAAAATGCAATCCAATGCATCGATTACGTTCCAACTCGTTGGCACGGGGTTCGCATAAAACTGGATCAATAGGCTTAATAAGCGAAAGAGGTAGATAGAGAACCAGTCAATAAATAGCCCACACGAAAACACAAAACAAAAACCCCACCCGGCAATTGAAGCAATCGAAGCACAAATGTAACATCAATCCAATTCACACTTTCCCCGACGGTTGTACAAAAAAATATGTCCGCTTCCCAAACACGGGTAAACCGCACTGTAATTGACTTCGAATGGAGAGCGCTGGTAGGGTGGTGTTATGGCTTTAAAAGAGAGCTGCAAAGTAAATTGAAACTGAAAACAGCTGACTCAAAGCTTTATCCACGCGCTGGCTGACGAGAGAGAGAGAGAGAAAAAAAAGTGGTGAACCAAACCATACCACATTGGCACGCCAATTCACGCCAACTCATCATTATGCGCTCTGTTGTACCTGTGATTGTACTTTCCTACGTTCAAAACTCCCAACACCAGAACAGAAGCGTCACCGGCGCACAAAAACCATCATCATATGCTTGCACGAAAGTCACACGAACTAAATCGGACAGCTGTCAGGTGAGATTGAGATGGCTTTTAACAGCGTTTCCATGAACGCGCGGCACCAGAAATGCGGAAGTTCCATATTTTATTTTTAAAATCCTCCACCTTCGTACAGGCGGCCGGGACAGAATCCTTCTGCACAGGGAGGGCTCTCTGGCCTGACAATGACAGCAGCCAGCTTCAACCTGTGGTTTGTACCGTCCCGGCTCCTGTACTTCGGCCGGGCTCACAAGAAACGAGGTAAACTTTGAGCGTAACTTTTAATATCACCAACCGATCGATGTGGTTTGCAGGGTAGATTTGGAAGGGTGGGTGGCACGAGGTTTGTAAGTTTTTTGCTCCCTTTTTTCAGACCTTCGTTCGTGGGCCAATTTCCGACAATCATCTCTAGCAAATGCACCTTCGCGTGTCGCGCACCAAAAGCGCACATGAAGCAGAGCTTTAAAGGATGAGACAAACCAAGAAAAAAAGGAACAAGGAACGTGGGTGGATATAATGGGTTTCGCGTCTTCGTCTTCATGGCTG
Organism: Anopheles maculatus; assembly: GCA_002091835.1. Lineage (NCBI taxonomy): Eukaryota > Metazoa > Arthropoda > Insecta > Diptera > Culicidae > Anopheles > Anopheles maculatus. The sequence goes on along the minus strand of KZ061699.1, from coordinate 152,422 downwards.
ACAAAGAAAGCGGGATCCCTATCCACAGGCACAGGTGAGCTATAAAAGATGAAACTTATAGCACACAGAAAAAAAAACGAAAACAATCTAAGAGAATTGCACAAAGGGAAACAAAAACAAAGGAAAAACTGAAACGAGTAAGAAAAACACCAATGTAAAACACAATCCAACCAACTGCACTAAATAACATTATGAGATGCTTCCGTGTGCCTTTTTGTTCTCTCTCGTTTCTGCTTTAATTTTTCCTTTTCCTTGTCAGGATTATTATACCGATGAACGTACCGATGCTAACAGCTAAATATGGAGTATGGTGTATGGTGCTATTCATAGCGAAAAATAGTTTAAACTTTCCCAAACTTTTGTTCAGGCAACGATACTTTGCGATAGTTTGAAGTAATAGCTGCACGCTTTATGAAACGAAGTTGATGTATCTATAACGTTTTATTTTGAGCAAAGTACTGTAATAAAAATAATAATAAATGTTTATTTTTTACCTAGCCAAACTTTTTTTAATCACGAATATGGTACATCTGGTAATATGGTATCTGAACTTTAGAGATGCATTTTAGATACGAATGAGGAGTTTTCATACCTCATAAACAATATGATATAATCAATTTGTTAAGTATTGAACTATGAACTATAACATTAGAATAAGAGCGTAGATGTAAGCTTACTAATATTGTAAATGTATTAGTGTTAAGAATAAAAATTTAAGTCAGTCGCAAATCAAACTCCGAACGGTTCACAGCTATATTTTTCGCAAGAGCTATTTTACGCTACATAAAAATTGGTCCTTCGAACCGGATCGATAGCCGATCGTTTAGCTGATTACTGGTAGCTTGAACCGTTAATAGATAGTGTTCGTAGTGATATTCGGTAATAATGTCGAACCCCGAAATCACTTTTAGTGAAGTGCAAGGTGCATCGAGCCCAAAGGAAGGGACGTCCGTGCCAAGTATGTTCGCACGTTACCATGCGCATATGATGCGTAGGTTAGAATCGTTGGCAAACGCAATAAGTGCAAGTGAGAATACGGATCCGAGCTATTTTCAAGAATGTTCGGAACAATTAGCATCAATTTCGTCCGCATTCGAAGCTAGACATTCAGCGTGCTTAGAGACAATGGTGCTGGAACAGGTAGAAGAAGAAGAGAGACAATACGAGGAGTTCGAGCGGCGTCGATTTGAGCTCTCGCTCACGCTGAAAAGGCGCCAGGCTGCGTGGTGTGCGTCGACGCGAAGTGCAACGCACGCACCAAAGGTGTCGAACCCGAATGTGCGCTTACCCGAAATTCCGTTACCAAAATTTGATGGAACATTAGAATCCTGGCCCGTGTTTCGGGACGCTTTTAAGAGTATGATCGACGGGCATCAAAGTTTATCGGAAGTAGATAAACTCACCTATTTAAAGCGTGTGGTATCAAAAGAAGCAGCTCAAGTGATCGAATCGGTGGAAAGTACAGCTGCTAATTACAGTGTCGCGTGGGAACTATTAAAAACTCGATATGAAAATAAAAAAGTGTTAGTGCGGCGTTATTTAGACGAACTTTTCGCTATTCCTTCGGTAAAGCGAGAAGCGTATGAGGAGATCACCATTTTGTTGGATAGTTTTGAGCGAACAATCAAAATGGTGGAAAAAATTGGCGTTCCTACAGCAGGATGGAGCGTTCTGTTGGCGCATATGCTTTGTGCCAAATTAGATGCAAACACCCTAAAACAATGGGAAATGTTTCATAGAAGTGGTGAAGTGGCGGAATATCCCGATTTAGTAAAATTCTTAAGGGAACATGCATCGGTTTTGCAAGCTTTGCCACGCACGAAGGGAAAGACAATAGATACTCCTATAACTCCTAGCAGACCAAAATGGAGTCAAGCGTGTGCGACGATTAGTGCGGGTGATAGTGTGAGTAAAAAGAACTGCGTATTTTGCCATCAGGTCACTCACTCGCCCTTCCAGTGTAATGTGTTCAGGAACATCTCAGTTCAACAGCGATATGAGATGGTGAAAGACAAAAAATTGTGCCTAAATTGTTTAGCGCCTGAACACCAAGTGAGAGATTGTTTATCGAGTGTTTGCCGTGTGTGTAGAATGAAGCATCACACAATGCTTCACAGGTCCACAAATGAACAGTATCCAGCCGTTAGTGGAACCACTCCCGGAGCTGCAGCTAGTGTGGGTTCCACTAGTACATCAGTTGTTAGTGAAAGACCCGCCAACGCAGTCATGTTGGCGCCGACTGACGTTCAGCACGTCTATGTACCAGCAACCTCCGTATTGCTGCCAACAGTATTGGTGACAGTGAAGGCGTCAAATGGGAACACGACGATAGCCCGAGCCGTGCTTGATGGAGGAGCGCAGGTCAACCTGGTTACGGAAAGATTAGTGCAGAGACTGCAAGCACCAAAGCCGGGATCATCTACCCATCGGAGGAGTTGGAAAAGGCTGTCAAACTTCTTTGTTTTCCGTAAGCTTAGTCGTGAATGCCAAATGCACTAATGTTGACTTTCGTTTAAGGTTGCACATCCTTCCTGAGATTATGTGGAATCTTCCCCCGGCTAAAGTTGGTCACACTGAACTACCTAACGACATCTGTCTGGCTGATCCAACATGGGCTGAGGTTGGAAACATCGATATGCTGCTCGGCAGAGAACTGTACAATGATATTCTGTTAGACGGTGTGATTAGACTTAAGTCGGAGAGGGAAAACATGTTGCTTCAAAACACGCAATTCGGTTGGATAGTTTCGGGAAAGGCCACGGTAGAACAATTAGAACAAAGGAGGAGGATAGTTAACTTAGCTTGCAACGAACGGTCATTAGATGAGCAGTTAACCAAATTCTGGGAAATCGAACAATGCCAAACCTCAAGTATTTTATCGCCCGTGGAAACTGAATGTGAAGAAAACTTTGAGCGTACCACTACTAGAGGGCAGGATGGTAGATTCATAGTAACGTTACCAAAAGATTCAGCAAAAATCAAAGTATTAGGAGCCTCATACAACATAGCGAAACGTCGCCTGCAATCGTTGAGCCGCCGGTTAAGAGCAAATCCTGAATTGAAACGTCAATATAAGGAATTTTTGGACGAGTATTTAGAGTTAGGGCATATGCAAGAAATCACTCCCAACCCCATTGATGAATCGTTCGCCTACTACTTGCCACACCATTGTATTGTCCGTCCCGAAAGCCTCACTACAAAACTTCGAGTAGTCTTTGACGCATCTTGTGCCACAGAATCTGGTGTCTCTCTGAACGACGCGCTGTTAGTTGGTCCGGTCATACAAGACGATCTCGTTAGTCTTACCATGCGGTTTCGAATACCTAGATATGCTGTGACAGCAGATATAGAGAAGATGTATCGTCAAATATGGATAGCAGAATCAGACCGTCCTTTGCAACGAATCCTTTGGGAAGACGAAGAACAAGGCGGAATTCCGGTTGGTAGCATACCTGTTAAGGTTTAGAGTAAATAGCCAGAAGATAAACCGAACTAATCGACGAAAAGGAGTTCTCTCGATTTTAGAACTGCGCCAAGCAACAGAGACTCTTATACGATTAGCGCAAGCAGAAACTTTCGCGGAAGAAATAACGTCGTTACAAAGGGATGGAGAAGTCAAACCAAATTCTAAGCTAAAGGCTCTGGCTCCGATTATATTGAATGGAATTTTGCGCATTGGTGGCAGGCTACGACACGCTCCGGTCACCGAAAATCGGAAACATCCGATAATACTCGATCCAAAACATCCTCTTACCATCATGATTATGCAGTCTTATCATCGTCAATTTTTGCATGCCGGACCACAATTGCTTATCTCTATGATTCGGGAACAATTCTGGCCATTACGCGTACGCAACCTTGCTCGAAGAACGTTACACGAATGCGTAAAATGTTTTAGAAGAAAGCCAACATGTGTAGAGCAGCTAATGGGTGATTTGCCACCAGAAAGAGTAACTCCGACCTACCCATTCTTAAATACTGGAGTGGACCTCTGTGGACCTTTTTGGTATCGTCTTGCGCCACGGAAAGGTGTTCCGGTTAAATGTTTTGTGGCCGTGTTTATATGCCTTGTCACAAAGGCAGTACGTGTGGAATTCGTCGCTGATTTGTCCACCAACTCGTTCATAGCCGCTCTTAAACGATTCGTGGCAAGACGCGGTAAACCAACAAGAATCGAATGCGACAACGCAAAAAACTTTAGAGGAGCTGAACGCGCACTGAAGGAGTTGTACGAGCTATTTCGAACTCAACAAGCTGAACATACCATATCGTCCCATTGCCATTCAGAAGGAATCGAGTTTAAGTTTATCCCGCCACGCTCTCCGAACTTTGGCGGTTTATGGGAAGCAGCGATTAAAAGCTTAAAGAACCATCTGAAATCCACCATCGGTACAGAAGTACTGTTGAAGGACGATCTCGAAACGTTGCTGATTCAAATCGAAGCCTGCTTAAACTCACGACCTCTAACTCAACTAACGTCAGATCCCGAGGACTTAGAAGTCTTGACGCCTGGACATTTTCTCGTCCATCGAACCTTGGTGTCGATTCCCGAACCTTCATACGAAGATTTAAACGTAAATCGGCTTGATCGCTTCCAGAAAATTCAGGAATTCTTGCGTCGAATCTGGAAACGTTGGACAACGGACTACTTGTCGGGATTGCAACCGCGGACAAAGTGGACGAAACAACGGGACAATGTAATGGTTGGTACAATGGTTCTGTTAAAAGAAGATAACTTGCCACCTTTAAAATGGGCTATGGGAAGAGTGGTACAAACATTCAAAGGCAAAGACGGAAACATACGCGTTGTTGAGGTTCGCACAAAAGAGGGGGTTTATCGCCGAGCGATTTCAAAAATTTGTATTTTGCCAGTTCAACCTTAGACAGAGATAGGCTGATTAGAAATGAATATCGAATTACTGGTAGAAAGTAACCTTTCCACGGGGGGCGGAATGTTAAGTATTGAACTATGAACTATAACATTAGAATAAGAGCGTAGATGTAAGCTTACTAATATTGTAAATGTATTAGTGTTAAGAATAAAAATTTAAGTCAGTCGCAAATCAAACTCCGAACGGTTCACAGCTATATTTTTCGCAAGAGCTATTTTACGCTACACAATTATTTTACGCTCATTCAACCCTAGAAATGCACATGAAGCTTTGGCCAGAAATTCCAAAGCAATCGCAATCTAAAATATTTGCATAAATGGTTACGTAAAAAAGAGAAAACTCATTAAATTGTACCCTTTTATGAGTGTAATTGTTGATTATAAACATTTCGTTTCATTTGCAAACATTATAGTATACAGAACGTTTGTGTTATTATTAAAAAAATATTGCAAATTGAGACAATCATCATATCAATTATAGTTTAGTTATTGCTGTATTAAAACTAAAAATGAAAAGCAGTTTAAATGCAAGCAATTTATAGGCAATTTATTCAATCATGAATTGATTGATTATAACTAATGTGGCCAATTTATAGCAAAAAAAAAAAAAGATCAATTATAAACACCAATCAAACAACACCGACTGTACTATGTCAGGCATCGAACAAAATCAATTCTATAGAGTGCACTGTCACATGTCTGTTTTCTTATGGAAATGTCATGCAAAACTAAACGCACCTTTAGTATACTTTAGTTCAATGCTGTGAAAAATATTCCAAAATCTTGGAACGATCGGTGCCTAGCAAGACATGCTGTTTTTTTTTTAATATCATACGAACAAGATATTAAGTATGAAAAAGATTTCAATACAGAATTTTGCATCCTTAAAGTTAAGTTAATCAAGCTATATGCAAGATGTTCATTCGATGCTTGATGACGTGCGTCCAAGAGGTCGTAGGTCGAAACACTTTCTTGGTGATCACCTCCTTGCGATTCGAAGCCTAGCCTAGACTCAGAATCTAGAAAGAGGCGATATTCTTCGCTGATTTTAGACGCAGACTAGTCTCTTCGAAATCGATAGCATAAAATGAGCACATTAAATCAGCTTCGAGATATTGCTGGTAAAGCACTTTTTTGACACATTTTTTTACAAATATCTGTAGGTGTTGTTGGGTGATATAACTCTTCATGGCAATTTGTAATTCAATCTAATTTTTCACTAACAGCAATATAGCAACAGTCAATGTTCGAAAATGAAAACAAAGTTATAAAAGAAACGATTATCTCAACATTCCTTTGCTGGCCGGAATAAAAGGACTGGAGAGCTGCATCTGGCTCGAAGGCCCTTATGTTTAACATGTCTGTTCTTTGTTATCATTCTTGACATATCAAGCTCAATATCCATCGTCCTTTCACGATCGAATTTAGTAGCAACTATCGCAAGCATTATATTTTCGGTCGTTTTTAAAGCAGAAAAGATCAGAAAAAAATTTAAAAATATTTATTTATGGTTGTATGGCAAGGTTAGCTCATAATTCTGGTAAGCTAACAATAACAAACAATTTAGATTTTTAAATTATAACAGTCTTGTTAATGACATCGGGATGGGTTTTTCTATTTTGATACTATCGTTCTTTGCTTCCTCTAATTTTTAGCTGTAAATAACAGCTACTAACAGGAATTTTTATCACTTAATTTCTCGTCCCCATAAACCGTAAGTTTTTTCTGCAATTTTACTATTATGGGGTAGTTTATTTTACTGGTCTCAGTGTAAAACCAGGAACAAATTTATAATAACTCACCGCGCAGAATAGTTGCATCGTAAACTATTGCAAAGCACAACATAAATGAACCGATTTCAAAAAAACATTTGCTCGTAAAATCACACTTAAACTTCATCCTTTTTTGCACGACCAAACTCACATTTCGATAAATTTTTCATTAACCACTCCCAATCCTCCAATTCCACCACCAGCAACAGAAGGGGCAGTACATGGTCTGTGTGTGTGTGTAGCTGTGTGTGTGTGTGTGTGTACACCTACCGAATGAGTTTTTCATTCCATGTTCCGTCACAAATTATTGTTCCTGCCACGAGCCGCACACGATAAAGGTGAAACCTCATGTATTTTTGTTGTTGCTGTGTTTCTGACGCTGTGACGAACGACGAGCGCACGAGACGAGTTGCACAGCAAAAACAGCCTGTGTAAAATGTAATGTAAGAAAAACTTTTCCATCGGGTTCCAGCTTCTTCGTCAGAACTTTCACCGGGTACGTGGTGCGACCGGGAAAGCAATGATGCTATTACATTGGCATGCAGCGGCTAGTGAAAGAGATCCGCATGTGCAGGGGAAAAAGACGCTCGATGCCCACAAGGCAAACATGGTACCGCGAACGGTTTCAAGATGCTACTCTCGAGGAGCTTCTTAGGATATTGTGTACAGTTTTTTTTTTCTTTATTTCTATTGTTCTATTAATACTACACGCCGCTCATAAGGAGTACCTGTACCACAGAGCGTTCACGTTCGCGTGATGCTCTTTTCCTGGGTGAGTTGGAAAAGAATCAGCAATTATGATGGAAAAGAAAAGCAGCCAAGTTGCTCTCCGTCTCCATCTGAGCCTTGGTCCTCTCTGAGAAGCCATGCATGTACGATTAAGCGATGGAATGCGACAAAAACCACGAGAACCCGTGTGTGTAAAGTAACAAAATTGCGGCACAATAAATTATGTTTGCCCTCTCTCGTGGAGGCCAATGGGAAAAAATGTGCGTGCTGCATCGTTACTTCACAGCACCAGAGAGTCCTCGCAACAATGATGGAATGGTGGAAAAAATTTAGACCATATCAGATGGCACATCAGGTAGGTAGCACAGACACACAAACCGGTGTGCGCCAGGGAATGCGTACCTTAAGGATTTCGTTTTACTTAGCAAAAAGCTCAAGAAAGCACACCACACCACGTACACTCTCAAGGATTGGTGCTTTGATGTGTTGCAAATTGGAGCCGGTATTTAAATTTCATACCTTCATCAGCAGCTTAAACATTTTACGTGCTTAACCATATGGGCGCTGTCGCACGATGTGTAGATGTAGATTGTGTGTTGGGTTGGGGAAATTTTTTGTTTGTTTCTTTTTCTTGGGAAATTTTTATGCATTAAAATTGTGACGGTGTAGACGAAGCGAAAAAAAAAACGCGTCAAGAAAACGCACAAATCTTCTTTGCTTAAGTAGGTATGGTAAAGGTATGCAAAGAAAGAAACAAAAATTGAATACGTTTCAGCAAATATAAGAGAGGGTCCTTTATTTAAGGTAAAAGCTCCACTCGTCCACACACGCCCGGCAATGTGCGGTACATTCCGAAAGAAGATCAAGTTACAAGCGGATCTACACGTAAGTGTTTCTTCATCTGGAAAAGGAACGCGAGGAACAGTAGCATAGGAGAAAGAAAAGGCGTAGAAAACTGTGAGAATGAGGCTTACAGGTACAACGCAAGGACTTGTTATCCTGGTGAAATCCATCAAAGACGCATAATCTTAGCCGATCCGAATTATTTCGAATTGCTGGTGTCGCGTACATGCACAGTTCTTCATAGAAATAGTATGGGTGGGTTAAGTACAGAGAAAGCAGTATTAAAGTCTGAATTTTAGGTAAATATTGTGTTCGAGTGAATCATGTTTCCCATTATCTAACGATATTAAAATTAAATAAATAAGTAAAAACGGTGTTTTTGGTTTCATTTCGACTGCTGGGCGTTCGCGTCTTACCACGCAACTAGACATCCAGCGATTTGCTCAGAGAGCGTTGGTCACGCAAAGCTTGCAATGAAATTTGATGAAATCGATCAAAAACAGGCTTGGGACGATTGGTGCGAAGAAATGTTGAAAAAAGACGTAAGAAATCATGGATCTATGCGTATGAACTCTAAGACAATAGAATAATCGACCGTGTGAGGGCTTTTGAAGACGAGCCAAGTAAAATAAAGGTTTTCCGTAGAAGAAACACTTCAAGCAAATGGTCGTCTGTTTCTTGGGTAAAACTGGTCAGAAAGTGACTGTTCCACTAGAGCAACAGTATACGACAGTCAATTTTTAAAGGTACATAACAATTTATTTGTCTGAAGTCTTCAACGAAATTTTGGAAACGATCAAGAGAAGACAAATCATTCTTCACCGCGACAATGCGAGCTATCATACATATGATCAATTCATCGCTTTTTAAACCGGTCAAACCGTTGATTTGATGGACTTCGACAGCCCTGATTTGGCACCCGATGATTTCTTTTTACTCCCACAAATCAAGCAGAAAATGCGTGGTCAATGATTTTTGTTGCCAAAGGATGCTGTTTAAGCTCTTTCAAACCCCTTGTGTTGGAGGTGTCTCAATCGAAGTGGAAGAATGCTTTGATGGTTGCATTTTAGCGCAACACGAGTATATTCATAAACCTAAGAATATTCGCATATTCTATACTAGGCCAGAAATATACATATAAAAGCCTACGCATTTGGAATTTTGAATATAGAGCTTAGCACGACAATTACTCGTTGAGAAAATCGTTGGAATTGCACGATAATTTTCATAGAACCTTTTCTTAGTCTTCTTTTAAAGTCTTTTCTTCTTCTCTTTCATTCTTTCCTGTATTCAACTGTTGCCATGCGGTCTTCTACTAAGCTGAAACATCTAAGACTGCCAATTTATGCGCAGGTCTAACGTATTATTGCGGTGGGATTTCCAACTAGTCGCGCCAAGACGCACAATTGTAGCTCTCGCCAAATTATTACCCGCTACCCAGTGAATTTTCAACTATTTGCCTTTCAATAGTAACACTTCTGTGCGTAACCACCCGGGCAACCCGTATCGTGCTTCTGAATTTATTAGATGTTCATTCGATGCTTGATGACGTGCGTCCAAGAGGTCGTAGGTCGAAACACTTTCTTGGTGATCACCTCCTTGCGATTCGAAGCCTAGCCTAGACTCAGAATCTAGAAAGAGGCGATATTCTTCGCTGATTTTAGACGCAGACTAGTCTCTTCGAAATCGATAGCATAAAATGAGCACATTAAATCAGCTTCGAGATATTGCTGGTAAAGCACTTTTTTGACACATTTTTTTACAAATATCTGTAGGTGTTGTTGGGTGATATAACTCTTCATGGCAATTTGTAATTCAATCTAATTTTTCACTAACAGCAATATAGCAACAGTCAATGTTCGAAAATGAAAACAAAGTTATAAAAGAAACGATTATCTCAACATTCCTTTGCTGGCCGGAATAAAAGGACTGGAGAGCTGCATCTGGCTCGAAGGCCCTTATGTTTAACATGTCTGTTCTTTGTTATCATTCTTGACATATCAAGCTCAATATCCATCGTCCTTTCACGATCGAATTTAGTAGCAACTATCGCAAGCATTATATTTTCGGTCGTTTTTAAAGCAGAAAAGATCAGAAAAAAATTTAAAAATATTTATTTATGGTTGTATGGCAAGGTTAGCTCATAATTCTGGTAAGCTAACAATAACAAACAATTTAGATTTTTAAATTATAACAGTCTTGTTAATGACATCGGGATGGGTTTTTCTATTTTGATACTATCGTTCTTTGCTTCCTCTAATTTTTAGCTGTAAATAACAGCTACTAACAGGAATTTTTATCACTTAATTTCTCGTCCCCATAAACCGTAAGTTTTTTCTGCAATTTTACTATTATGGGGTAGTTTATTTTACTGGTCTCAGTGTAAAACCAGGAACAAATTTATAATAACTCACCGCGCAGAATAGTTGCATCGTAAACTATTGCAAAGCACAACATAAATGAACCGATTTCAAAAAAACATTTGCTCGTAAAATCACACTTAAACTTCATCCTTTTTTGCACGACCAAACTCACATTTCGATAAATTTTTCATTAACCACTCCCAATCCTCCAATTCCACCACCAGCAACAGAAGGGGCAGTACATGGTCTGTGTGTGTGTGTAGCTGTGTGTGTGTGTGTGTGTACACCTACCGAATGAGTTTTTCATTCCATGTTCCGTCACAAATTATTGTTCCTGCCACGAGCCGCACACGATAAAGGTGAAACCTCATGTATTTTTGTTGTTGCTGTGTTTCTGACGCTGTGACGAACGACGAGCGCACGAGACGAGTTGCACAGCAAAAACAGCCTGTGTAAAATGTAATGTAAGAAAAACTTTTCCATCGGGTTCCAGCTTCTTCGTCAGAACTTTCACCGGGTACGTGGTGCGACCGGGAAAGCAATGATGCTATTACATTGGCATGCAGCGGCTAGTGAAAGAGATCCGCATGTGCAGGGGAAAAAGACGCTCGATGCCCACAAGGCAAACATGGTACCGCGAACGGTTTCAAGATGCTACTCTCGAGGAGCTTCTTAGGATATTGTGTACAGTTTTTTTTTTCTTTATTTCTATTGTTCTATTAATACTACACGCCGCTCATAAGGAGTACCTGTACCACAGAGCGTTCACGTTCGCGTGATGCTCTTTTCCTGGGTGAGTTGGAAAAGAATCAGCAATTATGATGGAAAAGAAAAGCAGCCAAGTTGCTCTCCGTCTCCATCTGAGCCTTGGTCCTCTCTGAGAAGCCATGCATGTACGATTAAGCGATGGAATGCGACAAAAACCACGAGAACCCGTGTGTGTAAAGTAACAAAATTGCGGCACAATAAATTATGTTTGCCCTCTCTCGTGGAGGCCAATGGGAAAAAATGTGCGTGCTGCATCGTTACTTCACAGCACCAGAGAGTCCTCGCAACAATGATGGAATGGTGGAAAAAATTTAGACCATATCAGATGGCACATCAGGTAGGTAGCACAGACACACAAACCGGTGTGCGCCAGGGAATGCGTACCTTAAGGATTTCGTTTTACTTAGCAAAAAGCTCAAGAAAGCACACCACACCACGTACACTCTCAAGGATTGGTGCTTTGATGTGTTGCAAATTGGAGCCGGTATTTAAATTTCATACCTTCATCAGCAGCTTAAACATTTTACGTGCTTAACCATATGGGCGCTGTCGCACGATGTGTAGATGTAGATTGTGTGTTGGGTTGGGGAAATTTTTTGTTTGTTTCTTTTTCTTGGGAAATTTTTATGCATTAAAATTGTGACGGTGTAGACGAAGCGAAAAAAAAAACGCGTCAAGAAAACGCACAAATCTTCTTTGCTTAAGTAGGTATGGTAAAGGTATGCAAAGAAAGAAACAAAAATTGAATACGTTTCAGCAAATATAAGAGAGGGTCCTTTATTTAAGGTAAAAGCTCCACTCGTCCACACACGCCCGGCAATGTGCGGTACATTCCGAAAGAAGATCAAGTTACAAGCGGATCTACACGTAAGTGTTTCTTCATCTGGAAAAGGAACGCGAGGAACAGTAGCATAGGAGAAAGAAAAGGCGTAGAAAACTGTGAGAATGAGGCTTACAGGTACAACGCAAGGACTTGTTATCCTGGTGAAATCCATCAAAGACGCATAATCTTAGCCGATCCGAATTATTTCGAATTGCTGGTGTCGCGTACATGCACAGTTCTTCATAGAAATAGTATGGGTGGGTTAAGTACAGAGAAAGCAGTATTAAAGTCTGAATTTTAGGTAAATATTGTGTTCGAGTGAATCATGTTTCCCATTCGCTAACGATATTAAAATTAAATAAATAAGTAAAAACGGTGTTTTTGGTTTCATTTCGACTGCTGGGCGTTCGCGTCTTACCACGCAACTAGACATCCAGCGATTTGCTCAGAGAGCGTTGGTCACGCAAAGCTTGCAATGAAATTTGATGAAATCGATCAAAAACAGGCTTGGGACGATTGGTGCGAAGAAATGTTGAAAAAAGACGTAAGAAATCATGGATCTATGCGTATGAACTCTAAGACAATAGAATAATCGACCGTGTGAGGGCTTTTGAAGACGAGCCAAGTAAAATAAAGGTTTTCCGTAGAAGAAACACTTCAAGCAAATGGTCGTCTGTTTCTTGGGTAAAACTGGTCAGAAAGTGACTGTTCCACTAGAGCAACAGTATACGACAGTCAATTTTTAAAGGTACATAACAATTTATTTGTCTGAAGTCTTCAACGAAATTTTGGAAACGATCAAGAGAAGACAAATCATTCTTCACCGCGACAATGCGAGCTATCATACATATGATCAATTCATCGCTTTTTAAACCGGTCAAACCGTTGATTTGATGGACTTCGACAGCCCTGACTTGGCACCCGATGATTTTTTTTTACTCCCACAAATCAAGAAGAAAATGCGTGGTCAATGATTTTTGTTGCCAAAAGATGCTGTTTAAGCTCTTTCAAAACCCTTGTTTTGGAGGTGTCTCAATCGAAGAGGTAAAATGTTTTGATGCTTGAAAAAGTGTATTACTCATGCTAAAGAATATTCGTTTTTTCTATATTAGGCCAGAAATATAAATATAAAAGCTTAAGCATATGAACTTTTTGGTAGATAGCTTAGCACGACAATCACTCGTTGAGAAAATCGTTGGAGTTGCACGATAATTTCCATAGAATCTTTTCTTAGTCTTCTTCTAAACATTTACGTTAGTGCTTCACCTGGTGAAAAAACTTGCACAATACTCTTGTAGCCCTCTATCTGTCAAGTTTCGAAACACAACACCATACAAAGAACTAAATATTGATCTGTATACTCATAGGGAATAGCAAATCTAATATTGGCTTAGCATTATATGTATGGAAGTAACACAAAAAATAAATACATTTTAGTACAGAAATAAACATTCTTTGTTGCATCTTAGAAAGTGCTTGTTTTGGAAGTGAATCTTATTTAGTAGTCCATAATTTTAGTAATAGAAGTTTTCAGATTAACGATCATTCATGATAATACTATCCTTTTTTTCCTATTTTATAGAATTACAAATATAATTATTGAATTATCATTAAACACAGCATACAACGTAATTTTGACAGATTTCTATAATTATTAAAATGTAGAAATAAGGATAATCTGTTCTACAATGTATAAGAAAAGGGGAAAAACCTAGTTTCTCAACATAAAAAAAAAAACAAGTTGAATAAGTAATCGCTTGCAATCATCGTTCATTCAAATTTATCCTTCTACTCGCACTAATGCAACTTAAGCGGTTCCCTTTCCTTTAATCAAAACAAGCGCCAGACGCAAATTTCTTTACCAACATTAATGATGGACTGTCAGTAAGTTTGCTGTTTTTTTTTTGTTTTCGTCTTGTGTTTGTCCTTGTTTTTTTTTTTCCCAGTTTCTTAGTCCATGTTCCGTGTAACTCGCGTACCGTTTCGTAAACTTGGAAAACGTAAACTGTGTCACCGGCAGGCAAATAAAAGGGATAATGGATTTTGGTTCCGGCCAACCATCCATCTTACTTGTGGATGTTTACAGACAGGCAACATGGTTTACGATTTGCTTAAAGGACGGTGTGTGTTCAGGAACAAGACAAAAAAATCATCCACTTTAAACCATCTCCCAGACAGTGTACGCACCCCGTACGACTCGAGAAGTGTACAAAACTTTTAAGCATAAACGTGTTAAGGTTAAGTTTGGGTGAATAACGTCAAAAAAAGAAAAATACTTGTCGATTGTGTTGTTGTTGGCGATGGTGGCAGAGAACAAACATGAAAGCACTACAAAAGTTTGGGTTAACGCAAAGCTTTAATCCACCCAAAAACAAAGATCAATCGTGGAGAAATGGAAACGAACCTTTTTCGGAACCCGCGCGTGCGAGTAAGTTGGGTAAGAAGTTAAACACCGATGGACACGATAGTAGGACGACGTTCGGCGCTGTCGCTGTCTGTAGGAGTAGTTCGGTAGCAGCAGCGCAAGCGAAGAAGAAAAAGTTTTCCATTTCATTTGCTGCCGACTTTTCGCGCGTACACTTTTGGGGAGTAAAATTTTTAAACCAAATTTCGAAGCTTCCTGAAGCGTGTAAAATAATATAGAAAAAGTCCACTATGAAGCGTGGCTACAGCAAACAGCAAAGAGTTAAAGAAGCTCCAGCCACAAACCGTATATAAGAAGCAAACGGTAGCAAAAAAAAAGACACATCAGAACAGTGGAAACTCTTACGGTGCGTTCGGTTGGAACAAACAAAGGAAATAACTTACACTAAATCAAGTGAACAACTTTTCGCCTTGCGTCCACCAGAGTTCTGGTCCGATTCTCCCGGGACCGAACGGGGGCAGGATACTAAAGGATGAGAAACAATGATGGGATTTCCTGGCCACACCGGCCACCCGCGCTACTACTACTAGCCCCGTGTTTCCCGACAATGAGAGCTCTATCTCTCTCGTTCGCTCGTTTCCGCCAATCCAATCCAATGCTTACACATTTTTTGTGCCCTGCCACCAAAGTCCTTCCACTTCACGCTTCTTCCAGCGTCCAGAATAGTGAAATAGTTGGAAAAACTATTGGTGTTCCGTTCCGCCATCACCACTCCATTATTCGACCGAATGAAGCATGAAAGAAGATCTTCCTGTTGATTAAACTTTTGCTTGCGATTTTTCACATCACCCACTCCCGTGTACCCTTTTCTATAGTACACTTGACGGTTAGGGTATGTGTGTAGGTGTGTATGTGTGTGTATGTTTGCGCTCGGACTCGACTTTTCGATTTCGAAAAGCTTCACTTCACCTCACGGGCTTCATCAACACTGATTACGGCGAGTTCTTTTTCACCGTTTTTCCACCCAAAATCTATCCCCGGACCTTTACATCTTGTGCCTTGTGTTTTCCGTTCCAGTACGCTAACAATATTCAACCAACCCGTTCACGTTAGCAAGCGGATGTCTCCACCGGTGGGCTGCTCGAGGGGAGCATGGGTTGGGTCAGTACAAATGAGAAAATCAACACACGCCCCGGAACTATTTGCGAGATATTTCAAGAATGCGCCGGTAGGCTGGTGAAAAATCGCTACGGTAAGGATTGCGGCGGTTCGGAGAGGATGTTTTGTTAAATTCCACGGAAAACTTTTTGCTTCCCTCCAATGCTTTTACATAGCAGTAGAAAAAGCGTTGGTCTACCAAACATGGACGGCCAATTTTGTTATGTGTGTGTGTTCACAGACGTGCGAGGGAAGTTTTGGAGATGCAGTTACTGTCGCTGAGCTGTTAATTCGGATTAGCGAGAGCACTTTGCAGACATCTCACCATCGTTGCTGCTGTTGGTTTCTTCTTTCATTGGGGTGAAGCTTGCTTTTCCAGCCAGTCTAGCTGTCAACAGACGCGTTAGCATTTTACGTTTAATTCAGATAGAGTACAATAGGGATGTATTTAAAATTAAAGTTCTCGGAGAAAATTTTGCTTGGCTGGTTTCCCAGAAATAGAATACCAAAAAGGGTCATAAATACATAATTGGATAATATTAAAAAGTGCTTTTAGTGAAATATTTACTTAAAATACTGTAATAGGTCAATGAAGCTAGTCAATACATTTTTAAATACATATTTACCATATCTCTAAAGTAACAGGAACATCACTTCAATTGCAAATAATACAATTTTACAGCTATTTTCATTTAAACTCAATTACTATGTTTTTATTTCTGTAGTAATAGTAGTTCAAATCTGTAGAATGTTTAGTTTTAGTGGATACAGCTTAAAAGAATGTAACCATGAATACAAAAAAGGGTAATTTTTTTCTGTTTCTTTTACTTAATACTAAATTAAATGAAAAATAAAGTAAATATGTTCTAAGAAAAAAATCCTTTTTACATATGAGGTTTACAATGAAGCAGGATAAAAGATGGAGATGAAGTAAAAGATGATTAAAGAGAAGATATTATTAATAAATAAGTTTAAAATGTAATGCCTAATCTGAATGTATGAAGAACATTTGAGTGCCTCTGGTGATTTGACAAAGGTTGCCTGTAAAATATGCAACCAAAAAGAAAAGGTCTTGTGGAGACCGAAAATAAGAGTTTACATCTTTCTTTTTGTATATCTGTCGGTTTGCTTAAGTGTGCGAGTTGTATTGATTCCTAAGCTCATACTTTATGAAAAGACGGTAATAACATCAATAAAAATTCTTTAATTATGGTGTTTTCAGCAAAGGCACCATAGCGGGAAAGATGAATACATTGTTGTATGGAAACACACGTTTTTGAATGACGTGTTATCGAAAAGCTGTTGATTTTTTATGAACAGATGGCATCAAATTACTATCACAAGACCAACTGGAAGTCTTCGATAGCCCAACAGATAGAAGAGGCTTTGAAATCAGCGAAAAATGGAGCACCAATAATAACAGCAGTCTCAAATTATGCTATACCTCGCACGCCACTGATAATGAACCTAACGAAACCAGATATCTTGCCACGATTTGGGCCACTGCGTTCTGTATTTAATCAAAATTAAAGAAGAGAAAATTGTGTAAAACCTTCTGGAGTTAGAAAAGAGTTTCTATGCAGGCATCTGTCCTACTCATACCAGGAGTCTGTCTTTTCCGAACATGTCTAAACTACACCACAAATAGTATGTTTTTTATTGCAGGAAAAACAATCAAATGTGTGCGTTCCAAAATCCGGGATTATCATAAAATTTGGATGAAATATAAGTATTGTACACGGTTCATACTTATTGTATTTTAAAAGAAATTGGTCTTGTATTTTTCAATTAAAGTGTCCGACTAAATAACATCTTTGAAGCCCGGACTGTTCTACACGTTGGTGCGATTTTAATCCTAGCTTCCTTTTGTTGATATTTTAATGATTTAAGTTACTTTATATCTGTTCAAAGCAATAAGAACGTACAGACGCGAAATCGTTTGATTGGGTCCGTTTGCTTTAGTAACTCCAATAAATAACTCCAAACAGAAACCACCCAGCCAGTACACGACAATACGCTCTAGTAAATTAAATCGTACTGTTACAATCGGACAACGAGCTCTATTCCTGTGTGTGTGTGTTCAGATACAAAATGTACCTTTTGCTATCACCAGTACAAAGTGCCTTACACGGTTTCACTAACCCACAGGAACAGGAATCCACCAGCAGAGCGCGAAACCTAGTGGGGATTCCTTTCTATCGCACACACACACAGTGCACCGATATGTTCTCCCGCACGAGGATAAATTCTTGGCGGTACAAGCGAACAATAGTAGGTAGGTAGTGACGCGAATGGAAACCGTACAAAATACGACATATCGTTATCACAGCGTAAGCGCCCGATTTGCCCTAAAACCACCGACCGGAGGGGAAAACCCCGAGGCCTGGGTAATCGGGAAGTTCACCGAAGAGAATGTTTTACGCTCGCTGGTCGATTGATAATGGCACAATAATTCCAATGGCACAAAACCATCGGACCAGTCTCGCATTCTTTGGGTCATTTCATTTCGGGATGTGTGTTCAGAGTACTGTCTGTTCTTTGGTACGTGTGGAAGAACTTCATCCGGTTTCGGAAAAGCAACGGTCTGTAGCAACAGCATCAACAACAACAGCGGAAAAAGTTGCAGTCCTAACAAATGGAGGATCCTTTTTCTGCTTTTCTTCCTTCGTATTGGGTAGAACTTTTTTGTCAAATTTAATCAGAACCATTTTTCCGATCCGATCCCATGTTGGAGCCGGAGATCGGGTCAACACATTGCTCAGCATTAGAGCTCGTTTGGGTTTGAATGAATGTATAGCAATGGGCGGTGGAAGTTTTTTAATACGAGTCAAGCAAAAGTTCCTGTTTACAAGCGTGAATGGATGTGAAACGAATTTTGACATGAAACGATCCTATATTATTATCTTCTTTAGCGTGCTTTCTGCTTTGGGGATAAAAGGGTTTCATTTGAATGGAAATAGAATGGTATATTTAAATAAAGCATAACACATGCTATGGAAGTGTATAAAATAGGAGGAAGTATATGATAAATAAAGATTGAATATAGAACTTTAAAATGCTCATTTTAAAAAGCTTCATCAGGTCTTTAAAGCTCATTAAAAACTTTAAAGTCTATTAAAATAGGTGACATAAGGTGACCACTATTTATTACACTGAAAATGATTCGTTCAAGATCTTATAAGAACTCTTCATTGCCAAAATCAATTCATTTGCAGTTCACCAACTGTCACGACAAACTATTCACCGGGTTCATGATGAATAGTTGCCATCCCCTCCCAAGTGTGGTTCACCAATGCTTATCAATGTTCGGAAAATGCTCCTAATTGCAGTACCGGGCTCCTTTGTTATCTCTTACTTTCCTTAATTTGTCTTTGCTCCCCAACACCAGTGCAGGAGAAAATCTGCATTGTGCTACTGCGACGTAAGAACTTTCCATGAAAATCCTTCACATCAGTAATGCTGAAGGCGAAGCGAAAACAAACACAAAAGCAAACCTGAAGGTTGATCATTTGCAGCTTAAGCATTTTCAAAACCCGGATTACCAGCACCTCTACCGAAACGGATGCTGTGGTTCCGGGATGCACGTGTCCACAATCGGTATGGCGGTAAGCGGAGAAAACTGGACGCAAGCAAGCAGCACTGTGAACTGCTGGAACTTGAAACATGAAACCTATTGAGTGGCAACAACGGTCATTTGTCCAAATCGCTTCCTCATTCTTTTTTTTCCTTTTTGGTTGCCTTGTGCTTGTGTTTTGTGGAGGGAAAATTCGGAACCAATGCTAGAGGGAGGGTATCCCGCCGGAGGGATGCAAACGACAGGGAGTACACAAACATTCAAAAAAACCTCCCCGGAAATTATCCGGCTGTTGGTTTTGAAAACAATCCTACTCCAAACTGGTTAGTTGAAACAAATTTTCCCCAAAAAGGGAATTTGGACCCCGGGTATTTTGTGGCAAGAATGTAGGAAAGAATTGGAAATACAACCGAATGCATAGGCAACTGCATTCCTACACAATCGGCGTTCATAAGTCCCGGGCCAAAACCACCGGGTTCCGGGGGGGATTATAGCAAGAAAGGAACGCTAACGGAACGCATGCCACCGGGTGCTGCCACCGTCTGCAAGCGGTTTGGTTTATTTCCAGTTCGCTACCTTTTGGGGTAGTGCAAAAATTATGCCAATCTGCTGCCAGGGTTGAGCTTCAATTTGAAGCATTTCGTACACCAAATCGAGTGTCCTGCTGTGTGTCTGTGTGCGTTTCCAAAATCCGGAATTGTTGTGCCTCAAGTCATGTTCGTGTGCAGCTTAGAATTCACGACCGCAAGAAACGTTCAGAGTGGGAAGCGGACAATGGCGGAAGGAGGCAATGGTAGAGGAGAATGATCATCAAAACATCAAGCGCCACAACTTGGCTCCGTTTGTACGAACAGTATTTGCACCATTTGCAAAACATTCGCCACATTTCGGGCATGGAAAACATACCAGCGAAATGCCTTAATCCGATTCAACAACGGGAAAGGTCCTGGGAACGAACTCCTATGCTCGAGCACAAGCTGAAGCACGTCTAGCCGACTGTTGCCCGCGTCTGGATGGATCGCACCAAACCGCCCTCCTTCCAACCCCTCTCCCATTCCACCGAAACCGATGATGGATCGCCTGACGAGCGGAAAGTTGAAACAGGTTCATTATTTTGAATTTATTGATTCCAGTAATGGCAACCGAAGTGGCGTTATCTTGCAAACCGAAACCGTCTTCACCACGACCGTTTCGTCCCGACTGTCTTCACAGTGAAGGCAACATCATTTTTGTGTGCGCGGGAGGGCACAATTTATGACTTTTCCGCATCACTTCCCCCATTTCAGCCCGGGAACGTGAGCAATGAAGAAAAGCTCCTTTGGGAGGCGGTGTGCGATAGTTAAACGTCCGTGAAACAGCTTGCACCATTATGGTTTGACCTGCTGCTCTCACCTAAACCCCGACCGGAAGCGGAGTCGATAGTGATCTTGGTTAGGAGGCTCGGTTTAGGAGGGCGAAGAAGCACCCGGAGAAGCGTGAACAAGATTCATGAACCAATACATTAGTTACCTGTGCGAACGGTGGTGTGCTTCACGAGGATATTAAATCCTTCGAGGCTATTGGAAAATAGTTTCCCAGTTGCATCGTTTGGTGCATGCAGCAAAGACGCGCTTGCCAAATAGGGGGGCGGGTTCCGGAGATTTATGAGCTGATGGGCTCTAATTAACCGTTTGCGAATAAAGCTGCGCTAGAAATTAAAACAAATCAATCTTGCGCGGAATGATGCGAACCGTCACAACTGTTTTGCTTGTGTGATGGTGGTTTTCTTTGTGCTGTCGACTCTTTGTGGTGCCCTCTTATTATACGGTTATTTATACGATAGGGTAAAGACGTTGATCAACATAAAATTCTTGCCGTAGATGTCTGCTGTGACAGTATAGAGAAAATTTATGGGTCCACTACTAAACTACGCCTGTTATGGTATGAATCCTCCCAAATGTTGATGAAAATCTTAAGGGTTTTAAGGGAAGAGAGCTGATAGAAGTATCATTTTTTTGAATAACTTGCATTCAGTGCAACAGATAAGACATATTAATGGCAGATCACACCTTCGTGGTGTGGTGGAAAACGTATCGGTTGACAACCAATCACTCTACCGAGGTTTTTTGGACATTAAATGTTTTGTATTATTCATGAAAAGCATTAGTAAGACGAAAAACTATACATAAATGCGAATAAACAGATGAAGAAAAAATCAAAAGACCACAACAATATCCACTGATACGGCTAACAAGAGCTAAGCAAAAATGTCGGCGCCCAGCGAAGTAACAAGCGTTCAAGGTGTAAAATTCTGGTAGGTTGGTGATGTCATTAGAATGATACAGAATGTCTTATGAATTCGTTGTAAGTCAAACCATTCACCAGAATAACGGAGGATGATGAAATCTAATCGAATAGTTTATGTCGGGACGAGAGATAATCAATAATATGCTCTACTTGGTACTCTGTACTTTTACTACTCTGTGCTCTATACAATTAGAATGATTTGATAAAAAGAAGTGTTGTATATCTGGGACATCCTGCGGCTTCATTTTTAACTAAGCTAGTATGAGTTTGTAGCATTTTGTTTTCAAGATACAAAACCAATACCAATAACTGGACGAAATAACTTAAAGGCTCATCTCGTACATGTCACGCGTTGTGATCGCATACAAATATTAATTAAAAAATATAATCATCAATCTCATCACTATCGTTGATAAAAATCATTTTATTTTAAAAGCATAATTCGAATCCGAATTCTTAACCTATTCCAATCACAGGATCAAAACTTATGAGTAATGCACGTAGCATGCAGAACGTTGATCAATTGCTGGCCATCCATCAAAACCGAAATCATCCACATACCGATACCGGTAATCATTAGAAATCTCAATCCATCGTCAATTCCAGGTAAAAGACAGTGAAAAAGACCAAACTCTCCGCAAAGTTTCCGTTGCTCCGGGTGCCGGTGAAGATGGCCAATTAAATATTAGTTTGATAATCTATCATGATTTGCGAAAACGTTGCTATCTTTTGACTACAGATTGTTCATATTGCAGTGCCAGCTTACAGGCAAACACAAACCCCAGTCTCTCGTGTCG
This sequence comes from Anopheles maculatus, assembly GCA_002091835.1. Classification (NCBI taxonomy): domain Eukaryota; kingdom Metazoa; phylum Arthropoda; class Insecta; order Diptera; family Culicidae; genus Anopheles; species Anopheles maculatus. Next base: position 130,053 of record KZ061699.1, on the reverse strand, counting down.
TTCTCGGCAAATGATGACGAAGAACCAACCAGTACAGAATGTTGCCCCAATCGGGTTTGTACTGGGGTGCCTCTGACCAGTAAAAACTTTTGAGCAAACAGTGTTGCTTGCCATTTCCCATTTTCCAGACTTCCAGCATGTGCAAACGGAAACGAAAGCGTATCGGTTACCGGGTAGTTTGGTTGGGGTTGGTTGGTAAGTCTCTTTCAAAAACATCTACCGGAGCACGTTGTTTACGAGTTACCTGAGTTCATCGGGAGTTAGTTATCGTCTAACGAGAAAGCTTTGAGACATCATCATCATCGTCAAGCCGGACGTTCGGATGTTCTAGTAGATACATGTTTCTGTTCAAACATCAGACAAACCTATCCCCCCCCCAACTCTAATTGTCAAATCGAGCAAATGAAAAGTTCACTCATGTAACGTGCGAATGCAACGAACAGTAGAGCAGATCAGTGAGAATCGATAAAAATTATCCCAAACCATCCGTCGAGGACATCAATGCTTTGCTGGATGCCATTAGGCATACCGAGAAAAGTCTTTCCATTTGCCGCATGCCAAACACAAATAGTTTACTCGAGCTTTACTCGAACTCAGCACGGGCAACGTCGTATTTGTGTTCAGCATAAATGGTTCTCGGCTTTAGCCTCGTAAAAAAGAAGTTTCCGAGTAGGAAGTGAAAATATGGTTATTTAATCCGATGCCGAGATTTTGCCAGTGTGCGATCCACAGTGTAGACAGATCGTCGTTCCTGCCTGTGCATGTTCTCACTTTTATGCGTTTGGCGGATGTTGTGTCTGGTGAGTGTCTGGAACTCGGATTAGAACCCTTTGCAAAACTAACGTCGTGGAAGAGGGCGATGTAAAGAGTATCCCGGAAGCCGGAAACCGGAAGTAAATTACAGGCATTGTTAGGTGCTAGCAATGGCCGGAAAACGGAACTGCATTGCTCAGTGGTCAGCATCCTAGGTTTTGTGTATGCTTAGCCACCGAATGTCTAACACACGTCCTTCTCTTTCTTTCTCTCTGTCCTCGTGTGCCGACGCATGTCCAACATGCTCCACTGTCCACCGAAGCTGCTGAGATCCTGCCTTTTCCACGGTTAGGTCAGCGTGACGGTGAATGAGCAGGCCCTTTGAAACGTGCTTGCTTGAATTTGGCCAACGTTGTCCTGTACAAGTAGCCGAAAGGTAACTAACATACCAATGCACCAGCGCTCTCCCCAAGGTAAACATTCCCTGGAAGCGGTGGTAGTGTGCAATGGGGCAAAGTCTATAGACTGTAAGACGAAACGAGAGGCCGAAAACGCAATCAACTTCACTCCGTAAACATGCCCTCGAGAAGCTTTGTACAAGGCATGGCAGCGGTGTAATACGACCGGTGGGGCTTACTTATGGTCTTATAAGTATACGGATCCGGGATGTTCCGGGAACACTTGCCAGCGTACGTACACGCCTAAGTGCGTAACAAAAACACATGTAGCCTGCAAACAGTTAGGTTATGCGTAGGTTTATCGAGAAACTCCATTATTCGGGGCTGTAAATTCATTAGCCCTTCATCGGATGACTAGGTACGTTAAAATTGCATCGTCGAGGATAATAGTTGCACGGTAAAGAGGGCTAAATTAAATGCCTTCATTTTTCATTATGGAAGCACATCCATATTTGTGCTCGAATATCTTAGTGAAGTATGTTTTCCCAAAAAGGCATGATATTCGGAAACAATAGAAACGCCTGAAAAAAAATCCCATAAACCCATACGATAGCTTGGGCGAAAACAAAACAAAATCTACCTCCCAATACTTACTTGATGCGATTGTGCACGAGCAGCTCGGTGATGCTCTTGCCCAGCTGCGTGTAGGTCGTCTCGACAAAGACCAGCACCTTCGGATCGATGCGCAACCGAGCTTCGGACCGGTGATCCGGCGTTAGCGCACCATCGATTGCGGTTTTCCCGTTCAGCATCCGGCAGTGGATCTGTGGCGCCGGTGGCCGTGCATCCCGATGCATAAGACTGTTGAGAGAGGAACCACAAACAGAAAGAAATGTATTAACATCGAGTCACCACCAGGCAGTTGCGAGCATTGTAGTTTGATTGAAAGACGACAGAATGGGACCCGTCGCCCGACCCGGGTAAAAACTTAACAGACACCACCCAAAACAACAGGCGAGTTGTTCGCACACGGTAGTTCGGATGGTTTCCGATAAAGCTCCAGAGCATCGGCTCCACATCTCGCCGCACGGTTGTTGAGGGACATGAATGGTCCTAGTTACCGTCAGTGAGAAAGACAGCAGCAGTGCGCGAACAGTACGAGCTGCAGCCGTGCTACGACAGGAACAAACAACGTTGTAGTAATCGCTTTTGTGGTCAAGAGGATAGAGTTTGTCACAAACAAATCGTCGCTTGTTTGTCCTCTTCGCTTTGTTTCAGACGAAGGACTGCTCCATGCATTTCCCCCCAGACTGCTTGGTCACACACGTGGGCCCCATAGCGAGTTCCCATACTTGAAGCTAGATTTTTGGTACCCAATTTCCATTTTCATTTGCATACACAGTTCACATCCACTCGACCTCACCGACCCGGGGTTAAGTGCGGATGTTCATTCAGAAGTATTTTGAACGTCGCATGGATTTCTCCCTACGTCCGTAGACTATAATTTTGTTACAGCACCAGTTTAGTCGGTTTAGCGGGTTTAGTGGTTCGATAATTAATTGGTACTGGTTTTAGTCGGCACGTTTTTGTGCATCGATTCGATTGACACACATCGCTTGGTTTGCCGATGGAATTGGAAATGGCATAGCAGAGTAGGACAGTGTTGTGGTACAGTGACTTTTTTGTTGTTGCTGTGTGTCTGCAATCGCTTGTAGGTGCAACCACGGATTGCGTTGTACAAAGGGTGACAGCAACTGAACTGTAATTGTAGAATCAATCGTTGAATGGAGCTGAAGTGATTTTCCATCAATTAACAAGCGTTACAGGATGCTTCCGGTTAGATAGTAAACACGAAAAAAAACCGGGCTGCGATGAGTGTTGGCTTGTACGGGAAACGGAAGTGAAGTGCTGTGTGAAGTATAAATGAATGGATTAAATATGTTTTCAAAAACACGACTATGGTCAACGAGTTGACAAATTGATTACTCTTAAATACGATAGTTGTGTAATTTCCACATAGAAATGGAGTGATTAAAAAATTAAATGAAATGATATTGCTATCCGATTTAGTGCTGTTTGCTATAAAAGTATTGATGTTTAGACTTTTTACATGTTTCGTCTTTAGAGTTGGTTCTCTTTTGGGTCATAGATATCACAATGAAGATAGCATTTATGTCAATGTAAATTTGATTTCAATATCTAACCTTTATGACTTCCTAAACTCCCCCCAACGTTTACTTTTTGTATGCTGGATCCCAAAGTTAGCTTTCGAAATAAACTTTTTATTGCTTTTAGCCATATAGGATATAAAGAATCCTACAAAATTAATCAAATAGTTATGTAGCTTTAAAACAAAAAAATTTACAATTCTTTATGGTAGCAAGTTGACCAACAACAGACTCCAGAAAACCTCGATTGAGGAGTATCCATAATATTTTATTTTTCGGAATATCTAAGACACGTTTACTAAAATAGATATTTTTCATGGAAGCTCTCAATTGCATATTTGCAGTAGCAATCGCCATAGACAGCTTGCGTAATGCAACACTTCTCCAGAATTTTTGTGAAGATACGAACTGATGATTTATGAGTTGACTTAGAGATGATTATTAGTTGACTTAGAGATGATGTTGAGATTATTGGCAGGACCCCCAATGAGCCGACCTTTAGTCCCACTACTCAAATACACTTTTGAGACAAGGAGTCTGTCCAAAACTGAATTCTTGAATATTTTGGACCCAGTATGGGTAGTATGCAGACAATGGATCCGCAACAATGCAAGCTCCAAGAGCTATGCGTTCACTACTGTGTAGCGAATAAGACTCGCTAGGCTGGTCGACGGGCTGATCATTAAATCAGATTGGTACCAGACAACTCAGCTGGTAAAGTCGTTATAGGCCTACATCATGGATCCCCGGAAGACGCAAAAATGTCAGGATATTTGATTGGTAGGAGCCGGGGCTAAACCGTGAGCGGTTTTTTACCTGCAACAGGTAAAGACTATGAGGAGGTAGTAGCGAACAAGTAACTAAATTGGTTGTGTTACAAACGTGTGTAACGCCCTTAAGCGCTTGCTGCATGGGCACTTAACGAATACTTAGCGGGTACTTCGTATCAGCTTACTTCGGGCTTAATCGGGAATGTTCGGGACAGATAAAAACGTACGAGAGATGCGCTCTCGTCTCTGTTCGATACTGGCAATAAAAGGACACGTTCTTTATAGTGTAAAAGTACAACTAAAAAACCCGTGTTTGCTTATTCGCTAGGTTGCATTCGCAACAGGTTGCTTCAAATCAACTAAAAAGGTAATATAAAAATCGTATGAGAAATCTGGTTTTCATGTTACATCAGCCATATCTTGGCTATGAAAAATATTCTTACATTATCGAACTTTTCAGACATAATTAATAATCAATAATAACCACGTAACCGCATTATTAAGCGTGCCTTTTTTCAGACATATTGTTAGAACATTTACCGATTGTGTTCTTATCAACGACATTGAAATGTGAAATCATTTTCACTCACACGGTTACGAAAAAATGAAACATCCACGTGACAGCGTACATTATGGTTCGCTTAAAAAAGAATGGCCAATTACATTTTACCGATAGACACCATCGCCAATATAAATCACCGCAGTATCCTTTTACGAGTTTTACCATGGTGGCAAAAATGGCATCCAAAATGATCGGAACAAACAACAAACATTCGAAAGAAACGAACCATTGCCGAAACAACGTACTTAACAGCGCACTTACCACCGTGTAGCATTTACGTTTGACGATTACGGTCCGGTAATTTACAGCAAAACTTTCCACGGTCATTAAGTATCGATTAGTAAGATGGCTGCAAAACCTACCAACCAGCATGGTGCTTTTTTTGCAACAATTCACGGAAAACCAGCGCTGCAACAGAAAAATGCCCTCCCCGGTAAACATAATTATGCTGCGTAATATCTTGTGCGCGATCAAGCAAGTTCCCACAGGCTAAATTCGCGAGGTCGTCAAAAGCCCACCGTGGAAAACCGCCCTCCCTTACCCGGGTATTGCGTAAGGGTAGGGAAATATAATCAAAAATCTGATAAGTCGTTGAGTGTTTTCCATCCCCCATCGGGACGGGTGAAGCCGCCAAAGCGAGAGAAGTAAATGCACATCACTTTGGTCCAATTTGCAGGAATTGGCACGAGCACAACCAGGGCGCAAAAGGAAAAACTGGCTTCTTACTGAGGCCCTTCTTCGCGCTGTGTGTGGGGGAGAAAATTGCAGACAAATTCTTTGCGCTTCTTGGCCAGCTTCTTCCTACCGTTGGGTCTTATACACTATCGGTTGCTGAAATGATGCATGGAAGAGGAGGGCCTTGGCGTGCTCGTGCTGCGTGCAGCAGCAGCGCGTACTCGAGCAAAGTATGAAGCCGATGCTCTTTTCACTTGCAAATCTGCTGGTGCTGCTGGTGCTGCCGGTGGTTCGATGCTTTCCGAGTGGCAGCGAAAATGCACCGACCGGCAACAAGACCGAAAACCTCAAATGCTTCCTCCTTCTAAGTGGTTGCGGTACACGACACGAAGCCGCAGCCTCGCAAGAACGCGGAGAAATTCTCCATTATAACGTAATTAATTTAAATTTATGCCTTATTCAGTGCAATAATAAGCAATTAGCGAAACCATCGACACTATCTTCTCGCGCCCGGTGGGAAACGGCACCGAAGGGCGGGACACCGTTCGGGACACGCTGCTGGAAAGATAATTGCACTACTTCTTTATCGTTTTTAATGTTTTCCCTGCAACCCAATTCCATCCAACCGTTTCGATGGATGCGGGGGCCAACCCGGGTAGGAAAACTAAGGGAAACGAAGGAGCAAAAAACCCCGACAAGCGATGTGCCAATGAGCGAAAAACTATGCAAAGGCATTATTCGTCCTTACATCTATTCCTGTCCATCGTGCCCGAAAGCGTGCACCGGAGACATGCATCGATTTTTATCTTGAAATGCAATTTGTGCCGTCCGCGGCATTCTAGCAATTCTGCCGGCTCTTCAGAATCGTATGAATTATGCACAACTTTCATCGGTTGGCAGGGATTGGCAGCAAAATCGAACCCGACACCGACGATCAATCGGGAAAATGGAACAACCGGAATTTATTCCCGTCATCTCATTTTCATCGCATCTTAACGAGATAGAACTTAGAAGAAGAAAAAAACGCAAGCTAAGAACCACTTGAACGAGAAAATTTAATCAAATTCAGAGAAGAAATTGTGTGCGATTCAAACGCAGCTTAATACGTGTAAGGGGTACACATTAAATTTTCCTTTTATTAACCAGATTTCCGCACAAAACAATCTGTATTTAATGACAGAACGAATAAGTAGAAATTAAGCAAAGCAAAACATTCCAATGCAGCATTCGAAATGGAAATTAAATGTACATTTCATCCTAATAGCAACACAAATGAGTTGGCTGGGGTTAAAAAACAAAAAAAGGCCAGTGCGATGGTAATTAAGAACCCATAATGACCAGCAGCAGAGATGTTGAACCGCAATAAACAACAGAAATGCAGACGAGCTCTTTTGCTGGTGTGCTAGTGTATACGGTTTTTTTCATCGAACGCATATGGTGCTCATTAAAAATATCATTTGTTAGATGATGTTTTTATTTGCAGAAAAATGGTAAAATAGCAAAAAAAGACCCCAAAATATGTGTTGCACGAATACTGTTGTGCTGGATAATAAAAACATTTTTTATTATGTACATCTTCAAGTTCACTAATGTACTACCATCAGCAAAGTGTACGTTTCCCGCATTCAAAATGACCACAAGCTGGAGGATTGACCATCGCAATAGAACATGGGCACCAGCGTTTCAAGAAGAGTTGGTTTGAAATTCTTCACCATCGTGATCGTTTTTTCCACCCGACCAGGCATTGTATCCCACTCTCACTGTTCACCGATACACCGCTACCCTTGGTCATTACAATAAACTGAGATTTTTTATGGCACACCAGTATCGAGACACCATATCGAGTGCTCTGGACGGTTCTGCACCCGCTGCCTAGTATTCGTGTGGAATGAGAAACATTTATTGCACACATATCCCCTCCCATCATCATCATCAGCATCATCGTGTTCGCCAGCGTAAGGAAGACGCTCGATGAACTCCAGCGCCAGCCAGATCCTTCCACCGAGTTCCAATTTTTCCCATCCCGAGGGATACATATCGCTCACAGTTGGTGTGATACTAAGAACTTTTCAGTGCTCCTTTCCCCGGGTTTCGCCGAGCGCGGGAGTTATGAATATTTGCCAGCATTTTTATGTTATTCCACCACCTTATCTATTGCGCTTTTCTCAAAACGCTTCAACGGATGGCTGATGGCGGCAGCGAACGATTGCTCAGCTTGAGCTTCCTGCACACTCCGACCATGCTGCTGGGTTGATTGAATATTTTGCTACACACATGAGCGCATTGCTTTTGGGGGGTGATGCAAGACTCACATGGTTGAAATAGTTTTTGGTCGCCTCTTTGCTCAGACTGTAGCGTAGTAGCGAAAAGGGAAAAATGCTATTCATTTAGCAATATATGTTTCTTGCTTTGGAGCGGGCGTAGGATGAAAGTGTATCTTTGTTTGGGGTATCGATAGGAAAATGTGTGGTGATTTTACCACACTAGAAAGCGATGTTGGGTGCAGTTTTATCCGAAGATACTAATTCATATATCATAGAATTTTATTTTTAGATTAGTAAATATTATAAGCATAACGCAGCACTTGGTAAGAATTTTGTATAGAAAATTGAGCGAAGTAAATGTTCTTGTACAATAATTTATTTTGGATTGAAGTTTTAAATGTCAAGTGAATCTTCGATCTCAACTATCAGCTGTTAAAGAACATTCTACAACACTGTTCATGCTGAGTAGTGTAAAATATTCTCGATGAACTGTTAATAAAGTTTAGCATAATTTTTAATTTATCAATCTCCTAGTTATATAAACAAATAAAATAAATCTAATAAGGATAAACTAAAGCTCTTTATTTATTTATTTATAAATTCCATTATTACGGCATGGTGCCGTATTGTAAGCGCCGCTTGCGTTGACAGTTAACAAATCTCTCAAGACATTTCCTCAAACTTCTCTTCTTCTTTCTTGGCCTAACGACGTATTAGGTCATGCCTGTCATTTCTGGCTTACTAGACTTATTGTTACCGCATAGTTGAATAGTCAATCCTCACTATGGGGGAACGGCCCAGATGAGACTTGAACCCCGGTCCTGCCGTGTGAAGACCGGCGCCGCTGTCGCATCTATCACCGGGCCGCTCCCTCATTTCCTCAAACTAAAGCTCTTATTATCTATAAATATGCTTGAAGATTGCTTCAAGATTAGCTGTGCTCTGTTAGATATGACACAATCTTGGTAAATATGGCTTTTTGTTTTACTCAAACTTATATTCTATGCATCCTAGCGAGTATGATATCAATTATCCATTAATATTAAACAAACAGTAGGCAGTGACTAACTAGGCACAAAACTTAAAACAAAACTCATGTGACTTAATCGGCATTTTGTCATCAAAATGTTAATTATTTAATTGTGTTATCAAGAATTAAACCATTCTAACGCATTCACCTCGAGAACGGCCTGTCTTTAAAGGTTCTAATCGAGTTATTGTAGTCAAATGTTTATACCTCATTAAACACTCTGCACATTGAGCTTAGAGGATCGGCTAATCCATCATCAATGCTACCAAAAGGTGAGCTTCGTAGGAAGGGTAATGACTACCAATGGAAATAGATAAACCACGTAGCAGGATGGTCCGACAGCCACTGAGTCGATGGGTTCCAAACCACGCTGACATACTCAAGTACTGACTGAACTATACAGCAGTAAACGGCTTTGAGACACATTAGATCCTTGAGATCTCTAGTCATTCGCAGTACAAAACCAAGTTTGATTGATTGCAGCAGCAGCTTAACTTTTTCGATATGAGACTGTCAAAGATCAGCTTAGTGTTCAGCACAACACCAACATCTCTTGTATTTGCTGTATTCGCTCAATAAAATTTTCCTCAATATTCTTGCTGTAGTGATTCCTAAATCACCTATGCGTCTATGCGTTGTAACTCATGCCGATGGGAGTCTTTGGGTACTGTAATTCAAAGATTAACATTGTGAACAGACATAAACTTGCAGGTAGTAAGTAGACCTTAGTAATCATGAAGTATGTGACTAGTAGTGGACTCGAGTTACTGCTCTGGGGTACTCTACGGTGTAGGTTCGAGCTATTAAATACGACGTGAACTAGTTTTTTAGCTCTCGTTTAGTTCTCAGTTTAGCGTTCCTTGCTAGTAATATGTTGTGGCCAATGCTATCTAACGCAACCTTTGTGTCGGAATATAGTATATGCGACGAGATTGGTGACAGTGGATCACTTTAACACAAACCCACGCTGTTGAGGGTTGATGCAGCATTGCATGGACAACTTGCTCAAAAATCTCGAGCGAAAAGACACCAAGATGAAGCGAGTAGAACGTGAGAGTTTCAGGTATAATACAACATGGCAGATATTACCTAAAATAATCAGTTAAAACACGACAAATGCGACAAAAAGCGACATATTTATGGCAAGCTGAGCAAGCCGATTCCCTGTTTATTGTTTATCCTTTACTTTTTTTTTAAATCCCCAAGACACCATTTCCATATTATCACCACGTTCTTACGCTGTGGTACTCGTAAAATTGTAATGATATGATCGTTAAGCCCTTGTAGAAATAATATTTTTATCTTATATTTTAAATTAAAGTGAAATTCCCAAAAATAAAATCCCAACCCCAAGACGGAAACCAAATTGAAGCGTTACCATCGACGACATTTTAACTTTATTTTCAAAACAAGACATAAAAATGCCACCAGCCACGGACATCGAAAAACATTGCCCCCACGCTTCGATCCATTAAAACGTCACAATCCCGAACCTATCACAAACGCATCCACGGAACCGGACCGGGCGGAACAGCAAATTCCAGTCACGTTCCAGTTCCGATGCGCTCTCAGAGTGTCGGTAGGATTTATATTTAGAAAATTGTGTGACGGATTAGCCCTAAAGCGGAGGGGGGGTGGGGGTTCCAGTTTCCTGTTGTCTAGCGATAAAACCGTTCGCTTTAACTAAATCAGTTCCAACCGGACCCAAAACAAACAAGTAGCGGGAAATAAAACCCAATGCTCGTACACCGGATGGTTCGGTGTGGAAAAATCCGTAACATTTCCGGAAAAATCCTCTTCGCGATCTGTTTAAAGTGCTTTGAAACCGCGCTGTTGGTAGCCGGTATTTAAAAGCTGTCCGTTGCCCGAGGAATGCTTTCGCTTTGGAAACGTTCCTGGATGATGTGTTGCTGTTTTCATTATTTTTTTTAACTTTTGTGCTCTCCGCTGCAATACCTTCGGAATTGAATCATGTGCAGGTATGATCCGTGGATTTTCCACAATCGTAAAAGAGTGCAAGAAGAAAGACCGTCCTCGAATCCATTCGCTTGGGCCAACATCAAACGAACGAGCGTGCCCAAACGCGACAGCAGCAGCAGCTGGAAAACGTCAAGATAGATGTTCGCATTGTGTGGAATAGGGGGCTCTTCCCAATTCCGTACGAAAATTCCTAGGAACACAGTGGATCGGTGTCCAAAAAAAAGCTCATCACGAGATTCATGAGCGTTTGATGGGAGATAGAGAATGTTTCCCTTCGAAGTAGGGTTTTTTTTCCTCTTCCGTAAGCTTCATAACGACCAAAAAAAAAAAACGAATCACGCTACGATGGTGGAAGTCAATTGCAATAGCGGAGAAAAAATGAACTGGCTAGATGGGAAGATGATTTTCTCGAGATGGACGCGGCACAAGCCGAGCGCCAAAGAAATAGGATTTTGCGATGCGAAATGGAAATTGTGGTCTCTCCAATGGAGGTACCTTCCTAGGTTTTTAGCTACACGGAAGTGTGGATGCCATGATTTCTCGTTGTTCGAGTCAAAAGTTCAATTTTAGTTCCGGTTCCTGTTGCGGAATAGGTCTACAACGACCGGGGCTACCACCGGCCGTCGACCGTATAGTTAGTGATTTTCAATTTGCACTCGAGAGAGGGAGAAAATCTGGACCGCCTTCACGTTGTCGCTGTTTTCCCTTTTCGAACGATCACCATTTTCACCCGTAGGTCAGCGCCACAGGAGTTTTATGGGATCGGATTTCGGTCGTGTCTAAGCGTGCAGATAGTAGTACAGGGAATGTTCATTTTTTTTAAACGTTTTTCTATAACAACCCACAACCTGAACGACCACCAGCAGCCTGAAGGCTGACTTCGGTTATGCGAAGTGAAGTGCCCACTGCACTTTTGCCTTTTTGGAGCAAAAGTCTTTCTTCCATATCAACAATCCCTCAAAACCCGGGAGCGGGAAAAGCAAGGGAGGGAAAATCGCAAGTGCTTCCCACTTTTCCCGGGCAGCGTTGGATGCAGTTTTTCCTGGTTGTTCGGCTTTCTTGCTTTCGTTTTGTTTTTCACTTGACCGGAAGCGATAAAGAAAGAGCACCGTCGGAAAAGCAGAACACAAATTCTTCACCACACCAGCAGCACAACCCAGAAGAAGTCAGTGACTGGGTTGAGACTGGGGTTTTTTTTTGTTTTTTTTGAAGCTGAAGCTTTCCTTTCAACTGACCGGCCATGATTTGCATGCAGCGCGAGATGCTGCTGCCAGGTTCCTATCTCGAGGGTAACGCAACTATGACCATTTCTTTGCATTATAAACCCGCAGGAATGTGCACCGGGCTAAACTATAGAGCTTTGTGCCTGGCGGACGAAGGTACAGAGCGAGCAATAACATCGAAACGAACTTATTTTCCAACAAATGTGCTTGTTTTCTACAATAACTTCTACCGGGATGGTTTTTTTTTCTTCCCGCTTCTTATTGTCCTTCTTTCTGCCATCACACAATGCAAAAGTTTGCTGACTTTGAGCCGGGGCTCAGCATCCTCCGAACGAGTGCGCAAATCAAGTTAGGTTATAGTTGTTTTTTTTTACTTCTCCATTATTGTGCACTACAAACATTGCAATGATGAGTGACGTTTGTTCCGTCAAGTGCGCTTGATTGGCGAATGAATTGTCGATCGTTAGCGATATCTTGAGATTTGTTTTTTGTAAGGTTTGCTACCGCAATTGGTGCTTTTGACAGGCCGTAAGATGGAAGATGATTATGATTGTGAAGGGAACAACAGAATATTTACTAACAATGAACAATTTTTCGAATAATTATTTTTTGTAATGAATTGCTCTTCAGGAAATTGCTATCCAGATGCGATTAAATGCAGCGATGCAAATAAAGCTGATGTAATATTTTGAATCCTTCGGAATGGGCGATAAATAGCTGACCCAGTATGCTGCATCGAATGAACGCATTTCTTTCTAAATCTTAGAGTTTACTGAAACACAAAGATCTCGTCAAAGCTTGAAAACTAACGAGTACAAGGACTAACGGAAGGGATTTAAAAATATAGCGAATGTCAAATTAGGTTTGTAAATAAACGACTCCAAACACGTAGCGTTATCGCCGAGACAAACGGATTGATTGCGGAGAACAGTGCCGACCCGATTGTCAATAAGCCCAGTAACAAAAGATCGCGTTCTGCGTGTTGTAAAGCAAGTCTCGTGAATTTTCGCAGGATGGACTCTAGACAAGCCAAAGATTAAGTAGCAGTAGGCCACTACAACGCTTCGAATGCGTACTCAATTACCGATCGAGGCAACGAGCAAAGATGTAGAACATTTTAACCGACGTCACATCACCTAGATTCTACGCCAGATACTTCAACTGCCTTTTGAGCTGGTTTCTCCTAGTGACCATGTAGTGTAACTGGTCATGGTAGCTAAACTTATCACCAGCACTTGGAACACTTCGCGGTGTGTCCTTCACAATATTTGCGTTCTATGACAGCACAGTTTATCAGCCTAGCCCTTTTTGCGGCGCATGATCGGTTATATAGTCACACTTATAGTCCATCTAAATGTAGCCAAATTCGTTCTGTAACACATTTTATAACATTAAAGCTATCATCAAGTATCATCCAGACACCAATGCTCGCTTCTTCTTCTTCTTCTTCTTCTCTGGCACTACAACCTCTGTAGGTCTTGGCCTGCTAGCAATTGCTAGCTTTCTGTGACTTAGTTATACCCGTAGCTGGATAGTCAGTCCTGCTTACGGGGAGGCGGTCCGCCGGGATTCGAACCCCGGTCCTGCCGTGTGAAGACCGGCGCCGCTATCGTATACACCACCGGGCCGCCCCCCAATGCTCGCTTATCGTTCATTAATTTCGTCAACTTTTTTTTTAAATATAGAATAGAATAATAAAATAATACATACAGGAAAACAAACGATATCTCAAACTCTATCTTAGAACTAAAACTACACCTAGTCTCAGATTAGGGAGTAGATTAGAGCATGAGATAAGGTTACGTGTAAATAAGTCTATGAAATATAATTATTTTAAATTCATTTCTCTAGCAAATGAATAATTTCTCAATCATCGCCCCTTTTTTATTTATGTAAATTTAATCGATTAACTATTTTAGACTGATTTAAGATTTTTAGATTGATCGAAAATGAGAAATAGCGTGCATCTCTTTCTGATCTTCAAAACCTGCTAGATCTTGCCGGTTAACTCATAAATAACTTGATTTGGTTGGATAGTCAAATTCTCACTACGAGGGAACGATCCTAATTGGACTCGTTCCTCAATTCTGTCACGTGAAGACCATATTTATTTGTTCATTCTATTTTGTACGCATACAGTGATTATCTTCTCTGGCACTACAACCTCTGTAGGTCTTGGTCCGCTTGTGACTTAGTTATACCCGTAGCTGGATAGTCAGTCCTGCGTGATAAAGTGATTATACTATCTTATTTTTCTTTCTTGGCCTAACGACCTCTTAGGTCATGCCTGCCATTTTTGGCTTACTAGACTTATTGTTACCGCATAGTTGGATAGTCAGTCCTCACTGTCACTGGGGAACGGCCCAGATGAGACTTGAACCCCGTTCCTGCCGTGTGAAGACTGGCACCGCTGTCGCATCTACCACCGGGCCTCCTCAAATAACAACACAAATACACAACTAATATTCATGATTGTAAGAATTTACTTACAGCAAAACAAACGCGTAAGAATTAATGAATATTTATTCGTTGGTCACGTTGATTTAATTCAGGCGTGATAGGATGTTTAATTCAAATACATTTTCCTCGTTATACGCTCCTCATATGCTCGTTTATGAGGAAGCGCCACTTAAATATGTGTACTCACTCCAGCACAAATCCATCCCGACCAGTGTCCTTCGCTATTCACATGGGGCCGGTGAAATTGCTACTACTAACGGGGTAGGAAAAAAGACATCATCATAAATGACAACAGCTAACAACACGAAGCTCCGGGCATCGATTGTTGGCTTCTGATCGGTGCGATACGATCGGACGGCTTCCGAGTTCCGAGCTCCCTGTCGGCCAATGTGTGTTTGAAACAGAGGGAAATAATGTTCATGCATAATGCAAGCGTTCAATCAAAAATCTGGAATGCCAATTTTTGTGCTGTTCGCGCTCGGTTCGTACCTGGGCCGGAACGACCGTTAGACGCAAACCGTTCACATACCTGCCACCAACGAATCGACACCGCCACGCGCCGGAAGTACGATTGGTCGGTGAGTTATGCTCATAATTCAAACCTGTGCGCGCACAAACACTGTCGGAATGTCTAGCTAATTATCCTTCATCATCGTGCGAAACTGTATGTGACAGGCGAAAGGGCTTCGGGAATGTGATAGAAAACCAGGGCTTCAGGGAAGCGTGATAAATAGTTAGCTTTATGCTAGTCTAGAATGTCCTCCCGAGCGCCGGGTTTACCGGCACAAGTGTTGGAATCTGGTGGGCAGTGAACGACGGACGATCGCTTTCCCTGCCCTTGCCACACCTTCATCCATCAATCAACCCGCTCTCCTGGTAGGTTGCTTCTGGCGCAATGCACGCTAAAGTGATTGAATAATGAATTTATGTCGTACGGACATTAACGTCCAGTGTGGGTGGGAAAATTCACTCCCACTCACACATCGCACCATCAGCTAACAGTGCGCAACCCATCCAAAAGCCTGCGGGACTTTTGATGACCACTGGGGGAAACACGGTGGTCGCGGCCACCTGTTATGAAGGGAAGGTTTTTACTCACAGCAAAAATTTTAAAACAAAACAAAAAAAATGACGGCGGTAAACCGACGGGATTGTTCGGTTTCTGGTGCATTTAAGCGAAGCGGAAATTAGCCTGATTCCGCACTCGGACGATGTGGTTTTAATAAATACATCAAGCATAAATAGAAACTCGTCCCTACTGGTCTGGCGCATTTGCGTTCCCTGCCTGTCCCTTTACTGCCGCCTTTCCTATGCAACGCTATTTGGTAACGTTAATTTTTCTTTTTTCCCAGTGCACATGATGACGCTCGGTGTATAGCTTTATGGCCACGGGTGAAAAAGTTTGCTGTTTGAATTTAAATATTTGATTATTACATCGCTGGCCTTTTGACCGAACGGGATTGGTTGAAGCGTTTAGCTGGTTGTGTGTTTGCTTTTTCGTGAGCATGAAATTAGTTTTCCATATTAGTCGTAGTAGTGCGAGATTGAGGGAGTGAAACAGTTAGCAAACACAAATGGAGCATGGATATTCGGCTGGTAGGGGTACAGAAAATGATAACTTAAAATAGGTTGCTATTTATTTAGGCTAGGTGAAGTAGTTTAGTAGCGTTTGTTGGATTTTCGTTATTATTTCAAATTGGAATCGAAAGCTTCAAATTGCAGATAAACTTTGCTTTAGAAGAAATCACAAAAAATACAGTATATTTGGACTTTGATGCGCATAAAACTTCATACATATAGTACTGAATAAATATTTGATTCTTACGTTCAAAAAGCATTATACCAAAATATTCTGATCGGACTTGATCATTGAAAAATTGGCTGTATTAAAAAAAGTTTGAGTATTTTCTATTCTTTCTAAATTAGTAGTAACAGATTGTCTGGGTACTACAGCGTCTAGGTTACAGAATGTTTGGATAATATCCTCCAAAAAAGAGGTTTGCCCAAAAAAAAGCTGTCTCTCAATGCTGTGGCCATGTTGAGGAACTCCTGCATCGTCAGTGCAAATCTCAAAAAGTGAGAGTTGAATAACAATGGTCAAAATAATCTTCCAACATTAATACAAACGCTCTGATTTGATCGTTACTAAGTCACTATGTCACGCTCACTATTTCATTTTTGTTTTTGCTCTTGGATATAACTTAAAGTACGAAAAAAATCTTCGTTCGCATTTTCCTCAACAGTTTCGGCTATAATAAACTCCTGATTAACACTGATAACGCAGTTTAATATTTGGTCTGTACACAAAAGACTGTGAGACGTTGAGTGAATCACCATGAACAGAGGAATAACACATGAAAAATCTTGGAACTCAGTCTCCTCAGTTCAAATGAGCGTAACTTTGTAATCATAGATTATGTTTTTTTTTTTTGGAAAATCTTTTAACAATTACAAAAGTTAACGAATAATTTAAAAGTTGATTTTTACACATCTTAAGTTCACACTAAAAACATCATAATACGCAACACAAATAAAAAAATTAAACATAAGACAAAACTTCCTAAAAAAGGAACGAAAATAACTTGCTCATCCAATGATAACATAAAATCTTATTGGCTTGCTTACATAAAATCACAATAACAATGATGCTTAAACTTGTCCATACTAAAACTTCATGAGATAAGACCATTTACTACGTTTCAATCAGTGATTATTCTCTGTTCATGATACGCTGAAATCATGATATGAAGTTCCCATTTCCCACCACCTCTGCTGCACATACACTCATTACACAAAATCGACACACAAATACATCTGCAGATACAACACTTTATTGCTGTCGTAATACACTTGACGCATGCATAGCTACACACTATCACCATTCCTCGCATCGGAAGCACTCTTGCCTGTCGGCCGAGATTGCTGTGGATCCAGCTGCAACTCCAACCGATGCAAGTCATCCGCAAGCTGATGCACCGTCTGCACTAGCTGCTGGTTTTCATGCGACACATTTCGCAACAGTTGCTGCTGTCGGTGTAGCTGTGCCGCTTGCCGATCAAAGATATAGTCCAGCACCGTGTACGAGCAGCATATCTCGCTGATCCAGCGATCGCGACAGGTTGTATCCTTCCGGACGACTTGAATCTTCCACGACTCAATGTACTGCATGACGGTGCTCAGCCAACCACAGTTCCAAGGATTCTTGCGCAGTGACACCACCGTAAGGGCGGGAAACGATTCCTCAAAGTAAGGCACAAACGAAAGCTTGTTTTTGCTCACTGACAGTGTTTGAAGCTTCGGGAAGTATAGAGCTGCCCGGGAATCGAGCGTTTTGATGCGATTGTCATAGATGGAGAGAATTTTCAGCGAATTCGTTGCATTCGCCAACATTTCCAGGTCAAAGTATTCGAGCGAATTGTTGTAGAGATAAAGCTTTTCCAATCCCACCAAATAGCGGATGTTGCGAGGAACACTGGTCAACGCATTGTGAGCGATTGAGAGCATCTTTAGCTCACGATTTTCCACCGGTTCCACATCAAACTCGGCGAGCCCATTTCGTTGGACGTTGATCTCGGTCAGGTTCGTAACCGGGATGAACAGGTGCCTGATGCTGGTACTGTTGTACACATGCAGCTGACGTGTGCCGCCCAGCAGCGCAAAGATATCCTTCCCGAAGTATGGTATCGCACCGGATTTGATGAGTAGCGTTGGGTAGTGCGGAAATTGCACCCTCATGCTAGCGCTCGAGTCACCCCCGATACCGTTGGTTGTAACGTCGAGATAGACGTTCTCGATGAAGCAAAATCCGGCCTCATTTATAATGGAGCACTTGTAGTTCTTTGACTGTGCGTGGCAAATGCAGCCGGAAAGGGTCAGCAGTACGGTTGCCTGCAGCAGCAGCAGCAGCGGCAGCGAAATCCGGGGAACCATCACAACAACGGGAAACGTTACGTACACGAACCGACCTCGAAGAAATGCACAGCGAGACTGGTTGGAAGTAGCTACGGAATGCAGCACATATCGGGCGCAGTTGTGGCTGCTGCGGAAACCTTATCAGCAGAGGATTCTGCTCTCGACGACGTGGTCGAGATGGATTAATCGGTGGCGACAACGTCAACTGACCCTTCTGTGAGCTGACGAAGGAGCGCGCTGTGAGTAACGCGAACGCAAACAATAGCATTCCAAGAACATTAATGGCAAACAGCTTATTAGAAATTAATCTCTGTTTGCTGATCCGATTCAATCGTGCCATCCCGCATCAAACGGTTTCACTACACATCTACCGAACCCGGGCCGGTAGCCACCTTTCCATTGCCCAACTGCTCCGTAAGGGTTTAATGACGATTGAGTTCGGAACCCGTAGCGGAACTGTTTAAACGGCCGGGGCATCACACACTACCGCACAACTCTGGCCGCCTGCTGCCACCTTCAATTTAAGGGCATCCCGCATCGGATAACGACCCTGTGTTAAGCCGGACAACAGTTGAACAAGATAAGCTTCTCCCATCGGGTACTTCAACGAACGCTTCACGAATTGTACAAATACACACACACACACACCCATACTCCCATCGAGACGATGGTATGGCGCAGATTTTCGCCGCTTATCGGACGCGTTCTAGGAGATAATTTACCCGATCCATCCAAGAACATCGCGCCCCAATCTGGTACGCGGCAGTGGCAGGCAGTACGCGCCCAACCAGAGATACGGTGCGCGTGATAGAGTCATGGAACATCACCATCATGGCGCTGGCTCTGCTACAGAACCAGCCCATAGTCTAGCACCAAAAATCACTCGTTCTTTGCATTTCCGCCTTTTCGCAGGGCTCGGATCAGCGGACGGAAGTTGAAAAGTTCATCCTAACGGAATTGCCTTTTTTGCCTCATCCCATTACCAGGAGGGGCACGGGGGATTGCACCGCGCAAGGAAAGCACGGCGGAGGGACTGGGTTGTTTGCCGTGCGGGAAGTATTTAATTCATTAAAACTTTCCGCCTTTCCGCACAACGCAACGACGACGCGCTAGACGTTTTTGGAAGGCGGAAGGCGTTTTTTTTTTATTTTGGTAAGATTAAATGTGTGGACAGTGTTGGATGGTTGTTGCTAAGCTTTGAGGCAACACGCTCTGAAACATATGAACAAGACGTGTACGCTCTCAGTATGATGGTTTGTGATTTAAGTTTGTTTTGTGTTTCGTTCAGTTTTAGTTTTATTTTATAGAAAACTTTTATCATTCTGTATAGTTTTAATGTAGGAAAGTGAAAAAAACTGCTTCAAAAGGTGTGACGAATGTATTGCGGAGGAGAAATTCTACATTCTTTGTAAGAAAGCGTGTTTGTGTACAAGATATCGTGATTAAGCGAATTCGCGCAACTTCGGTTTGTTTTCAACAATATGCAAAGCAAATATTAAACAGAACAATGAATAAAATAAATAAATGCAAACATTGTAGAAATATTAAAAACGACAACAATGAAAAGTAATTTTAAATTAACTAAAGTAAATAATTGAAATCTGTGCACACATTACAGCTGTAGGCCGTATCGTAAAGTATTTCTGTGTTGTAGATTCTATTGATTATTGTTTACTAAATAAAAGAATGAGTTGAAAAATCCCGGAATAATGTTTACACTATTCATTCTGCGATTTTTCATTTGAATTGCTGATGTATTCAAACGCAATTTGTGTTTCGTAGTATTCGAAGGATGAAAGGCATCGAATGAACCGAAATAGAAACGTTACAAAGCGTTACACTTACATTTACATCAATTGCGTTACTCTTGTTGAAAACTGTTTCCGGTCGCTTCTGCACGTGGACATACAACTATTGATCAAACATAGTTCCAGCCCTTACTGCATGCATCACGGCTTAATTAAATCGAGGTTTAACTGTACGAACTGTGCATGTATGAATGGTCCGTCGTCTAGTTCAATCCCAAATTTGGTTGGGTCTCTTAAAATTCCTGTGAAATTCTTTGTTTAAATGATTAGAAACATTCCACTTTCTTCTTTGTACAGTACCACCTCTTTTGTAGCGCTGTAAACTAGAGCATGCGGCGATTGAAAATCGGAACTTAACCACCAGGAATGTAAGCTATAAATCGAATCTCCGACTGGTAGTAGTTACGGAATGTTGTAATTACACTGCTCCATGGGTAAAGGTTGCATGTTTATTAGGCAAAGAGCTCACATTTCTTTCTAGGAAAAAGCAGATTTCGTTGCATTTGCTCAGTCCCGTACAGCAGTTGTAGAGCTGTGTGAAATTAAACCAAACAAGATTGTTGTCAAACAACAACAGCTCTTCCCCCCAAACTGCCGGCGACACAGTCAGTGTAAATTCTTGTGTTTCTTTACCAAGCGTAGCAAATCCCGGAACTATAACCGGCGTTGTTTTGGTGCAAACTTTGTGGCACCCCCCTGTGGGCCACCATGACCCACCCAACAAGGCACAAGAGTCGTCTCGATGGAAAGCCATTCTTTCTGCCAGCAGCCTGGTTAAATCTGTCGCCCGGCGTAGCCGAAAATTGAAATTGAAATTAAGATAAAGTTTAAATTTAATTAGATTTTATCACACTTCCGGCGTTTTCCCGTCGTTGTCGGCAGTGTTTCTCGCGTTCGTGGATTTCAAAATCTATGGCCTTAGCAAAAAAAAAACAGAAACGAAACGAACAAACCCTAGGTTTGGAATCGGAAAAGAACATCCCCGTTGTTTCTTCCAATCTTCCGCCGCCACATCAAACTCGGCGAGCCCATTTCGTTGGACGTTGATCTCGGTCAGGTTCGTAACCGGGATGAACAGGTGCCTGATGCTGGTACTGTTGTACACATGCAGCTGACGTGTGCCGCCCAGCAGCGCAAAGATATCCTTCCCGAAGTATGGTATCGCACCGGATTTGATGAGTAGCGTTGGGTAGTGCGGAAATTGCACCCTCATGCTAGCGCTCGAGTCACCCCCGATACCGTTGGTTGTAACGTCGAGATAGACGTTCTCGATGAAGCAAAATCCGGCCTCATTTATAATGGAGCACTTGTAGTTCTTTGACTGTGCGTGGCAAATGCAGCCGGAAAGGGTCAGCAGTACGGTTGCCTGCAGCAGCAGCAGCAGCGGCAGCGAAATCCGGGGAACCATCACAACAACGGGAAACGTTACGTACACGAACCGACCTCGAAGAAATGCACAGCGAGACTGGTTGGAAGTAGCTACGGAATGCAGCACATATCGGGCGCAGTTGTGGCTGCTGCGGAAACCTTATCAGCAGAGGATTCTGCTCTCGACGACGTGGTCGAGATGGATTAATCGGTGGCGACAACGTCAACTGACCCTTCTGTGAGCTGACGAAGGAGCGCGCTGTGAGTAACGCGAACGCAAACAATAGCATTCCAAGAACATTAATGGCAAACAGCTTATTAGAAATTAATCTCTGTTTGCTGATCCGATTCAATCGTGCCATCCCGCATCAAACGGTTTCACTACACATCTACCGAACCCGGGCCGGTAGCCACCTTTCCATTGCCCAACTGCTCCGTAAGGGTTTAATGACGATTGAGTTCGGAACCCGTAGCGGAACTGTTTAAACGGCCGGGGCATCACACACTACCGCACAACTCTGGCCGCCTGCTGCCACCTTCAATTTAAGGGCATCCCGCATCGGATAACGACCCTGTGTTAAGCCGGACAACAGTTGAACAAGATAAGCTTCTCCCATCGGGTACTTCAACGAACGCTTCACGAATTGTACAAATACACACACACACACACCCATACTCCCATCGAGACGATGGTATGGCGCAGATTTTCGCCGCTTATCGGACGCGTTCTAGGAGATAATTTACCCGATCCATCCAAGAACATCGCGCCCCAATCTGGTACGCGGCAGTGGCAGGCAGTACGCGCCCAACCAGAGCTACGGTGCGCGTGATAGAGGCATGGAACATCACCATCATGGCGCTGGCTCTGCTACAGAACCAGCCCATAGTCTAGCACCAAAAATCACTCGTTCTTTGCATTTCCGCCTTTTCGCAGGGCTCGGATCAGCGGACGGAAGTTGAAAAGTTCATCCTAACGGAATTGCCTTTTTTGCCTCATCCCATTACCAGGAGGGGCACGGGGGATTGCACCGCGCAAGGAAAGCACGGCGGAGGGACTGGGTTGTTTGCCGTGCGGGAAGTATTTAATTCATTAAAACTTTCCGCCTTTCCGCACAACGCAACGACGACGCGCTAGACGTTTTTGGAAGGCGGAAGGCGTTTTTTTTTTATTTTGGTAAGATTAAATGTGTGGACAGTGTTGGATGGTTGTTGCTAAGCTTTGAGGCAACACGCTCTGAAACATATGAACAAGACGTGTACGCTCTCAGTATGATGGTTTGTGATTTAAGTTTGTTTTGTGTTTCGTTCAGTTTTAGTTTTATTTTATAGAAAACTTTTAACATTCTGTATAGTTTTAATGTACGAAAGTGAAAAAAAAACTGCTTCAAAAGGTGTGACGAATGTATTGCGGAGGAGAAATTCTACATTCTTTGTAAGAATGCGTGTTTGTGTACAAGATGTCGTGATTAGGCGAAATCGCGTAACTTCGGTATGTTTTCAACAATATGCAAAGCAAATATTAAACAGAACAATGAATTAAATAAATAAATGAAAACATTGTAGAATTTTTAAAAACGAAAACAATGAAAAGTAATTTTAAATTAACTTAAGTAAATAATTGAAATCTGTGCACACTAGTGATGAGAAAACCCACTATTTTTAGTGATTTAAATCAGAGTAAAAGAGTAACTATAACGATTTAAATCCTTAACTCACTCTTTAAAGATTCATTAAAAAATGATTTTCCAAACAAGATTTAATATCCTGTTTATAATCACTCTCTGTGCTGACTTTTAACTCACTCTTTTCGGTTTATACTTACTCACTCACTCACTCACTCACTCTCTGTTCCGACTTCTAACTCACTCTTTTCGGTTTATACTCACTCACTCACTCTTTTCATATTATAATGACTCTTTTCGGTTTTAACTCACTCTTTTCATACTATAATTACTCTTTTCGGTTTTAACTTACTCTTTTCATACTATAATGAATCTTTTCGGTTTAACTCACTCTTTTCGTATTAGAAAAGAGTAATTATAATATAAAAAGAGTGAGTTAAAACCGAAAAGAGTGAGTAAGTGAGTATAAACCGAAAAGAGTGAGTTAGAAGTCGGCACAGAGAGTTGTTGTTGTTGTTTGCTTTGTTTATGAGGCTTTTTGCATTCGCCTAAGGAACAGAGAGTGAATGAGCAAGTATAAAGAGTGAGTTAGTATAAAGAGTGAAATAAACTCTTTTTGCTGATTTGAAACCATACTTTCACTTGCGGTATTTAACTCACTCACTCACTCTTACTCAGTGTACACATCTCTAGTGCACACACTACAGCTGTAGGCCGTATCGTAATGTATTTCTGTGTTGTAGATTCTATTGATTATTGTTTACTAAATAAAAGAATGAGTTGAAAAATCCCGGAATAATGTTTACACTATTCATTCTGCGATTTTTCATTTGAATTGCTGATGTATTCAAACGCAATTTGTGTTTCGTAGTATTCGAAGGATGAAAGGCATCGAATGAACCGAAATAGAAACGTTACAAAGCGTTACACTTACATTTACATCAATTGCGTTACTCTTGTTGAAAACTGTTTCCGGTCGCTTCTGCACGTGGACATACAACTATTGATCAAACATAGTTCCAGCCCTTACTGCATGCATCACGGCTTAATTAAATCGAGGTTTAACTGTACGAACTGTGCATGTATGAATGGTCCGTCGTCTAGTTCAATCCCAAATTTGGTTGGGTCTCTTAAAATTCCTGTGAAATTCTTTGTTTAAATGATTAGAAACATTCCACTTTCTTCTTTGTACAGTACCACCTCTTTTGTAGCGCTGTAAACTAGAGCATGCGGCGATTGAAAATCGGAACTTAACCACCAGGAATGTAAGCTATAAATCGAATCTCCGACTGGTAGTAGTTACGGAATGTTGTAATTACACTGCTCCATGGGTAAAGGTTGCATGTTTATTAGGTAAAGAGCTCACATTTCTTTCTCGGAAAAAGCAGATTTCGTTGCATTTGCTCAGTCCCGTACAGTACGCAGTTGTAGAGCTGTATGAAATTAAACCAAACAAGATTGTTGTCAAACAACAACAGCTCTTCCCCCCAAACTGCCGGCGACACAGTCAGTGTAAATTCTTGTGTTTCTTTACCAAGCGTAGCAAATCCCGGAACCATAACCGGCGTTGTTTTGGTGCAAACTTTGTGGCACCCCCCTGTGGGGCACCATGACCCACCCAACAAGGCACAAGAATCGTCTCGATAGAAAGCCATTCTTTCTGCAAGCAGCCTGGTTAAATCTGTCGCCCGGCGTAGCCGAAAATTGAAATTGAAATTAAGATAAAGTTTAAATTTAATTAGATTTTATCACACTTCCGGCGTTGTCCCGTCGTTGTCGGCAGTGTTTCTCGCGTTCGTGGATTTCAAAATCTATGGCCTTAGCAAAAAAAAATAAATGAAACGAACAAACCCTAGGTTTGGAATCGGAAAAGAACATCCCCGTTGTTTCTTCCAATCTTCCGCCGCCAAAAAACGCTCCGACACAAAACGAAAATGAAGTTGCACTCTCCCCAAAATGGAGCCAAATATGCACAAGGCAAAGAGATTAAGTAAGTTTGGTTTCAATTTTAACCCGACCTAACTCCGTCCCGCCGCTCATTCGTGCCCCTGCACCGTGTGCCCGGAGTTGTGAGGGCCTTGGTAAATAGCAAGGATTATGATTGTCTCTGGCGTGTCAAACACGAAGTTAAACGGGGCAGATACGACACCAGAGACTGGTTTGGTGAGCTGCAGAACGGTGAAGAAGACAAACACACTCCCAAGAACAAGCTGGCCCCCGGGCATGGATTGGAGAGTGTTCGGTGCGGTAGCATGGACGGGTGGTAATCGTTTTCACAAAAGTTGCTACAATTCTCTCCCATCTACTATACCGATGGTGCTAATCGTACGGGTATCATGACATCACGTGGAAAAAGGAGCAAATGTCGGGGTCGAAGATACTCGCTCTTGCTCCAGCCCGGGATCATATTGTTGGAGCTTCATTAGCTTGCTACCGGTGACTCTAAACCCGAATGGGATGTACTATGCGACGATCCTGACACGTACGATTGCACAGATCAGAATATAAGTTGCTTAATTCCAACTGGTGCTCAATCCTATTGTTTGATAATACAATTTAAACAACTCATTCAGTGTGAAGTTTTACTAAATCCCCTTTGTGCAACAGTAATAACCAGGCGAAAGTAGCTAGGCAGATCCCCCGATGATGAGAGCAATTCTTACAGCCAATTTCGTCCGCTCATCAATGCACCAGGATGCACCACAAAAGCGAAACGGTACACAGCATATTGTGCTGCTTCCGTGAATGGATCAAGATTTAAATTGGGCCATGGGCCAAAAGCTGGTGCTATATACACACACACACACACAAGTACGCTGCTTTGCTCATCTGCATATGCACATTGGCTCGAAGCAGGAGTCTACTGGCAGTCTCCGTACCCACAACCGAAACCACCTTAGAACGTCGTCTGTGCACGGCACTTAATAAGAACATTCCAGGCTAAGACAGGCGTAAATTAAATTCTTATCCATTGACCTGGCCCGGGTTTGCCTCCCAGAATGGCGCACACAATTAAATGCCTGAGTGGAATAATTTACAGTTCATCGATTCTGCCGCTTCAGGAAAATGTAGAAGCCAGGGATAAGGCGTGCTGCTTGCTGTAAGACACGGCTGACACGGTACCCCGTCGTGATCCCATCCACCTGGCTCTTCGTCCGGATACAATGGATCGAAACTAGAGAGATAATTCTAGGTCATCCGACATGTTGCAACAGTCGGTGTTGATGTCCTTTTTTTTGGGCTACCCAACCAGCATGACCAGGATTTGTCAGGTCTCGACATCATCAGGTCGAAGAACGATGTGATCGTGTGTGTGTGTGTGGGGAGATAGGGTTACCCTATTTGGTACTGCCATCCCCGGTAAGGTCAGCCTGTTGTGATGTCGTTAAGCTCGAGCAAGCTCGAAACGAATCCTTCCTGGGCGGTATCTTCCATACACCGTTCCTTCCCTCGGTATGACCGGATGGGACACCAAACACGGAACAGATCTCTTTCCCGCTCGCTCTCGCTTTGCAATTTTCCCACCCATCAGAATGGCTGTCAACACACGCACACACACACACACACACACACACACACACACACACACATACACACATGTCCGCTTGACGAAAGTGTGCTAAATTGCTGACTGCAGCAAAATTTTGGACAGGTAGAAGCGTAAAAATGGGTGACAGTACCCCGGATAAACGCCCGGATGGGATTCCGGAAAATTGTCGTTTCAGGTGAAATGTGATGCGGGCGGTGCAATTTACGATCACAGGTGTTTTGGCACGGACCAACATACGGTGTCCAGAGCATGTCGTGTTGACGATGGGAAGGAGACAATTGAGGCCGAGGGTGGAATTGGAAAGATTTTTCGTCAAAATTACAAAAGAAAAGATTATACATTAAATTAAAGTGTGCAATGGAGCAATAACTATTATGAACTCGCATTTAGTTAAATTATTGTTAACATTAATTTACACCATACGTCAGATGGAAAAAAGGAAGAACATTTTCGAGGATGCCAAACGTTTTTAATTACACTCCATGCACGACAGGATCCGTAACAAAACCCATCCTGACTGTATCCTCATAATAATGACGAAGTATCTAACTTTGCGAATAAATGTGACTAGTTTGTTATTAGAAACTAGTTATAAGAAACACAAGATTAAAATAAATAAATTGGGAATCCCGACCGTAAGTGGTCAAAAACCACCACGATGCATTAGTAAATTTGAGAAAGGACCGCAATATTCTCGCCACTCGTAACATCCTTCAAGAACTAAGGAATATTTGCCATTTTCTGCAGGTATAAAAGTTATCCTTATATTTTCCTTACCTAGTAATCGGTGAACTATCCATGTAGTGTGCGAACCCGAACACGGTGATGCAGGTCACTGCGAGCAGGATCACGAACATGCGCATCTTGACGAAGTAACAAAAGGAAATCACTGGCATACAGGCACTACGCTCGCCGCCGCTACCGTTGATGTTGAAGCCGGCGATGCTTCCGTTACTGTAGCTACTGGCACTGTAACCGCCGCTGTGTCGGTTGCGGCTACTCGCACTACTCGACCCGGGCGGCCCCGTACCGTGATTGCTATTTACACTAGTTAAACCGTACGCTGCGCCCGATGGCGCGACACTGACTCCGTAGGTAGCTTCCGTTGCCGCAGAAGCACTCTGCTGCTGATCTGCCGACCTGCTGGCTCGTGGTCGTCCGCTACCACCTTTGCCACTACCACCACCACTACCCGTACCCTTCATACTTCGGAGATCAGCTGAACAGCCGGCTAGATTTAGTGTGATGTGTTCTCCGTTTGCCGAATGCGTCCGCATGCCGGTCGTGTCCGAACCAGCCGCTTGAGGATGATCGCCGGTCTGTCGTTGTGACGTTACGTCGTGCGTGCTCCTGCCACCGCCAGTATCCGCACCACCAACGTGCACCCAATGCGTACCGGGCACTGACTCTGGACCGTACAGGTTTTCGGTGCTGACCGTTGGTGATGTGGTGGCACTCCATAGCTTCACCGTCGATTCCGATGCTTTCATGATGGGACTGACCCCGTGTAGCACGACGCCACCGCTTCGCTACGCACCGGCGACACAACGCCGGGTTCCGGGGTTTAGGTTGCGTGCCCTTCGCTATATCCAATTCCTCCAGCGAGGATAAGTGATTGCCAACAGTAGCACACGTACACACGCACACTTATCACGCCGATATCACTGACACGGTGCAATGGGCGCTGATTGAGAAAAGGCAATTGTAAATCGCACGTTTGTGAAGTGCGTGTGTGCGAGAGTGTGTAGATCTCTAATCTACTCGAACCAGCGCACTTCAAATACACACTTAGCCAAAGTGTGATGTTTTGTAGCGCCGTATATTCTTCCAGCGGGTGTATTCTGCCGTACGTAATTTGTTTCTTTTAATAGGTTCGGTGTGGCACTCCCTGGCCTCATGGTTCTGGCGCACCACCGAGCTTGCATCAATCACGCGCAATTGGCTATGAATCCGAGCGAGGTACGTGATGTTATTCGACATTTACATTGTTGCTTGGGTGCGGTTCCGTGTGCGTCACACAGGGACGCAATGTGTAGTGCGCGGTGGGACCGATGACTGGGGGGGGCGACGGTGGGTTTGCTTTCCGGTGGATCGTAATTTTTCACCCGCTTCCAATAGATCCAGGTGACTCGGAAGCAGGGAAGCGGCGTTTCGGACGGGAGCAGATCGGTACGTGATGTTCCTAAAATGAAACAGAAAACATATCGATATTAGATGCTGTGTTAATTTATTACATATCATTAGGGCTAATATGTTACGAGAATGTTTCATGTGCGTGCTGTATTGCGTGTTGGGAGCAGCACATTAAATTGATTTAAAAAAAGGAGTTCAACCAAAAATAAAGATTGTACTACGAGAAGAATAAGTTCAATACTGTTTTTATATCTGGCAACGGCTAATATTTGTGCACGTTGGTAGAGGCCCTAAACTGGTCAAGTCACTTCGTTAACCAGTACAAATGCTGATTTGCATTCTAGTCGGATCACCTCCGCAAGGTCAGCTCGGCAAGCTGGTGACGGTTTACGATTCGATCGTCACATAAAATGTGTTTGTTAACTATTTGCCATTATACCGTACCGAAAGCTGATAAAACGTGCCTTCATCGGTCGTGAGTCGAAAGGGTCTCCGCCGTTTAAGCGGCATCTCTTTCTAGCGATTACATTTTTGATTCAACCATCGGTGGCGTTCACCAATACACTGTTTCCTATCTCCGTTAACCTAACGCCGGGGAAAACTATACCCGTTGCCTGAGAGTAATGGATCGGAACTGGCTCCCGGTACGTGATCGACACACACGCACCTACATTTATACAACCCACCTTCCTATTCAGGACGGGAACTTATCGAAAGGATACCGAGGCACGCCCCGAACTTCGGTTCGAACGGATAAATGTTAAATTATGGAAACGTTCCGGCCCGGAGAATCCCCGGCTAATGGCCAGTTGATGCCCGAAACCGGACATGCTTATACATAAACCATTAGGATGCGAACAACCTGGCCATTCTGCCGGCTCCGTTCCCAAAAACCCGCGCGCAAACCTTGCTTCCAGCTTCCACCTTCAACAGCACCTATAGATAGATCTCGATAGATAGATAGGATGGATAGATTGAATGCCGATAGTGATGGCGATGATGATGATGATGATGATGGTGATGATGATTGCAATCAAAAATTCAAAACAGTCATATTGCCGTGCAAACACGCCCGAACTTGCATCTGGCGCCACAGTAGCAACAGCAAAACCTGTCCGTGCAATTAAATTACCTTTTGCTGAGTACCGCGATTAACGATCGCCGATCGTAAAAAGCTCACGTGAATGGTAATGCCGCTATTGCATGCGAAGCATGTTTCGATAGGCGCACATCTATAGCGCAGCACTGTTTTGGTAGCTTTTCGATATGGGAAAATAAAGTTTTAAGTGGGGGAAGTTCACATCCCCCCCACCAAAACGGAACCGTAGCGAGAAGGGTCATCAAATCGGCATGGAAATTTCGGCGTCGTCGTCGTCTTTGTCAAAAACGCAGAAGCTTGTCACCTTTTTGCTATGGAAATGTGCAAAAGCAACAGCAAAAGAAGATAGCAAAACACTCCTTCTCCGTGCCATAGCACTGTTGCAAAGTCGGTTAAGACAAACAAACTTCTACCAGCAGCATGAAAGTTCGGGGACAGGTTAAGCTCGAACGGAAAGAAAATGTGAAAAAAAGCATCAAAATCTTCATTTGCATAAACGCGTATGCTTGTTTTTTTTTTGTTCTCCTCCTTATCAACTCAACCTTTTGTCCCTTCGTTTGCTTCTTCACATTCTCCACCACCGGGAGGAGGTTCGGTTTTTGCGGCTTGCTGAAAGTGTCACTTTCGGGAAAAAGTTGTCGACCTCGTCTAAGTCAATCAGTGAAATGTGGCATGACATTCTTGATCCCGGGAAAAGCATCCCGCACATTAATCGACACACCGAGGTTAGCTTTCTCGTGTTGCTAACGGGCAAATGGTAATTACTCGGAAATCGGACGACTTTTCCGTACAACAGGAGGCAGACAGTGCTTAAATCAATATCTATTTTCGTTGGAAAACATCACTGACATTCAATTACTGGGACGATGGACAAGGATGCGTTGATAAGAATCGTGGCGCACCTCTCGGACCGCTGCAGGTGGTTTCGCTTGCTGGTGGTAGACAAACAAACCAAAACCCCCACCACGATCATAATGTGTTGACAGAAAAGTTTTGATTGATGAAAGTGTCAGTCGAGCTTTCCAGTTTACGCCGGCAAGTTCATCCCGGGGTAGGCCCGAGAACGCGCTGTTCACAATGGCCAACATAAACAATTCAGTGCGTTGATTTCAATCACGCCCCTAAATCCGACACCAGCTTGACGAAAGGTTGCTCTCGGCGGCACAAAAATAGCAATCATCATCTTCACACACAGGCGCCGCAACGTACAATCACACTAGGGAAGCAAATAGATTTGCAGATGTACAACATTCCAGGCAGGTTTTATCTTGCCATATCCCCCGCGTGCCATCGTTTCTCATCTGGTTGAGTTCACAGTGCCTGGCAGGATCACACCGGAGCGCATCACCGGTCGCTTATGACATGTCTCGGCCCGATTGTTCGTGGTATGTTCTTTTCGCCTGTCTTGTTCTGTGCTTCTTTCGTTGACATTCGGTGACATGCAGCAGCTGAAACCGGGGCCGATGTGGTGCATAGGAACGTTTCCACCCAACTGTGCGTTGGGGAGGATAGGGGACGGTGGGGCGGCAGGGTGAGCATTTTTCTCCCATTGTATTTACACAAAACTTTTCCACCGTCCCGTCCTATGCGCGCGCTGTCTTGTTCGTGGGATTAAGTATTGGTTTTGCAAACTGTCGGAAAAACAAACACATCGATTCCATCGAACGCCATCGAATGTCCCCTCGCGTTCTCTCTCCTTCGCTTTCCCCTTATCCCCCTTAACCCAGTTGGGTACCGAGAGTTTTCCG
>KZ061699.1:35710-98282 GCA_002091835.1 Anopheles maculatus | reverse complement strand
GCTCTTCCGCATCGCCGGCATTTTTGCCTGCAATTGTCCTTATTTTTCCTCACCTAACAGTTCCCTCTCTACCGTCCACATGTGTCTGTCTGGCTGTCAGTTTTCCATTTCCGATTCCATGACCCTTCCTCCCGGTTTTTTTGTCTCCCCTATCACATGCCCCACTTCAACCACCGGTTTCTTATTGTTGTTCGTACGAGAAGAAAAACACACATACACACACACAAACCCGTACCACCACCGGTTAGCGCCGGTGTCACTTGCGGCAACTTTTATTTCAATTTTGCTCACTTCAACCAAAAGGGGGCGTGCGCACGCTCTCGGTTCCACCGATGCCGGTATACCCATCGATTGAAAAGCTTTGCCTGCCTCCAGGACCGGTCGGATCCACGCGGTTTCCAAGCTCCGGCTGTCTCGGGTGGATGGGGAACAAACAGAGGGGGAGAAATCCGAGGGTGTTGGGTGGTGTGTACTGCCATTTTCCAACTCCCCGGGGGGATTATTTCTACTTTTGCTATTTTCGTTTTTTTTCTTGTTTCGTTTTGTATTCCATCTTCCGTTCTGTTTCATCACTTGCTCAAACAACTTTTCCGCGAGCGACGTCGACTTGCGCGTCATTTTTTTCACCCCCGCCACCAACAAATGCAACCAACCAATCGTGCATCACCCACCGACCCCACCAACACACAACATACAAGGGGTTGGATAGGTTTTTTTTTTGTTGGTCGTTGTTGCTCTTAGTGACCTCCTGTTGATTCGTGCGATACTTTTGGAGTTGGTGCCGTTTTTCTCACTTTCGAAAACATTCAATTTTGTTTATTTGTTTTTTTTTCGTGATGGGAAGTGTGTGTGTGTGTGTGTTTTTTCTATCCAATTTTCCTTGTTCTTGTTCTTTTATATTGTATGAAATTCGCTTAGAGTCGTTTGCGCTTATTGGATTGGATTTTGTTGTTCTTGCTTTCTTTTTAATAAACAATTCTGTCCAACTGCTCGCACCGCTCGCCGTGTACATGTGTACACGTGGTATGGCTTATTGCTCGTGCACCGTTCTAGCCCAAAATTACAACATAAAAATGGTCGAAAATGAACACAGTTTTGTTGCGTTCGGGCATGTCACAGCACCCCGGGGTGATCGTAAGGTACGCGACGTACACATGCTTTGACACAGCTGTCGTGTTACGATGGGGAAGAAGAAAAGTTTTATTTTTCCATCGAAACAATGTTGTTTTGCTGTCAGTGACGGGGTGCAGACACTGTCGAAAGTGCATTTTCCGTGCGAAAGGGACGAGCGAGCGCCCAATAATGAAAAGCGTTCGCTCCATTCCTGAAGGTGGAAGGAACGCGGCTTGGAAAACTTGTTGTAGTGGGCGCACACGGTCACGGCAAATAGCTTTCAATAGTGGGAATTTTGTTAAGGGAAAGTTTTCGTTTTTGTCGAGTAAAAACGTTACTTTATTGAGAAAAAGAAGAGAAAAGTTATGCAGAACAAACAACCAATCAGTTGGGGATAATCGAACAATTTTAACGTCGAATTTATTTTATCGTAGTTGCAAAACAGGATACAATTAATTGCAAATGTTGTGATACACTATAATAAAACGTGAAATTGATGATTTATTACCTTATTTAGGAAGACAAATAAAGCGTTCACAGACAGCAATTCCCTTTTTTGTAACTCGAATTCGCATTAACAACACCCTTGAGAGACGTTATTCAAACCTATCTGCTGTATCCTATGTGAAACGTGAAACGTTTTATACATGTCATACATCAAAACAGGTATGATCATAAATCAAATTTCTGCATACTTTATGACAAGTGTTCAACTGTTTAAAACATGGCAGAACACGATGAAAACGGTGCAGAAGAAATACATTGTCGTTGAGTACAATAGCAATATACGCAACACGTGTGAGGCAAAATGAATATTTAACTTGATACAGGCATGTGTTCATTTTCTCGACGTAGTTATCATTCCTCTGGTGGGTAATTGAACTGAAAGGCATCAAATCACAAACGAAGACTCGATGACCAGTTCATAATGGTTTAAAATAACTACGATGCAATCTGTAATTGAACAAAGAATGTTCACTTTCACCCTACGCTGATTGGAGAAGAGCAGAAGGATGGTGAAGTTCTTCATTAACTTCTTCTTAATTTGACTTCATTCGCAACATCATTCCACAAATGTGTGTGAGTGCTGCGAGACGAGCTAAAGTCACATACACACGTATCAATCAATTACTTACAGTTCGCCCATGCAACAGCTAGAGCTCATTGAAGTTTGCGCTTCACTTCAAGCACGTTGCATCGTTTGTCGAAGGACCGGAGGTTATGGAGAGTAATTTAATTAATGAACTGCAACATGAAAAGTCGATCCTGATGATAACCCACATACGTGTGTGTGTTTACGTCGTTTTTTGTTTATATTTAAGCAGACAGGAAGATTGACACAAAATATCGGTGAAGGTCTAGGTACACCGATGTGGTAGTGGTGAAATCAAAGAATGTAAGCATCCCGCAGACAGGAGATTGAACCTTTTTTCGGGGACAGTCTGTTACTTTGATCACTAGCACGTGTTCAAACGAACTTTGTCCCTTCTCATTAGCGAATGGTATAATCGAGGGGTATACAAACGTGTGTTGTAAACTCCACATTGCACAAGGAACGATATTCGAGCTTGATTTCGATGACTCTTTGAACTTGTGTTCTCTAACATAAAAATGGCTTCTGGTTTCCTTTTTATTTTTTGGTTGTCTACAATTGAACGTTGGTCAGTTTGTCATTTGCTTTTGCTTCTACATTCGCTTTTTCACGTCACACGCGCTAGCCCGAATGTTGAGGATGCACTGGATGAAACTGAATTCGATTTTCCGTTCTGAATCTTGCCGGCAATACACACTAACGGTTCCAGTGGTTTCGTGCCCGACCATGAAACACCAAGGAGCTAAAGTGATGAAAACCTTTACCGGGCGTTGCCGTTTTCTATTTCGTACGAAATCTACATTCCATTATTCGGTTGAATCATAAATGAATCGCTCATGAATAGTGCATCCTTGGGGGGCGTGCGCGCCACTCGCAAAGACGTTGCTCGCGCTGGTGCTGCTGCATTTTCCATGAGTCGCCAAAGGAAAAGCGAGTGAAAAGTGAATATTCAATGGTTGGTGTCTTCTTCTGCGAGCCCGGTAGCAGGGTAGCAGAGCGAGGACGTTGGTGTTCTTCTCCAACGATTCTAGGCGAATGTATTCATATTTTATCATAAAGCACGGTGCGCAATGTTGTTGCCTATTGCTGGAGATCCGTTTTTTTTTTTTTCGTTGTTGCTTCCTTTCCTTGGTAACGATTTACTCACGTGAAGGAATGCTTCATGCAGTGCCCTGTATGCAGCTTTGATTGAAATGGAAAGGAAATATTCTTCCCATTTTCGTCGATTCTACGCTCTACGGATTACACTTTTGAAGGTAGTGTGTGCAGTATTCATGAAATATATCATCTTACTATAAAGAATGGTAGAATAAAATGAAATGGACGTGGCAAGTGTTTGAACATTTTATATTATGCATGCAATTGCGTCATACAGTTAAAAGCAAGAATACATGAAACAGATTTTTCAATAAAGTTTTACATTAAAGAGTAAAAAACCTAAATAAAATTGCTATTAAATATCAAACAAACATATTAAGATACATGGTATGAAGACATTTGGATGCTGAATAAACATAACATACAGTAAAAAAGCAAAATAAGACAAACGAACATTGAAAAAGATGAGCAAAATACTAATAAAAACTAAAAAACATGTATTAAAATAACATCAAACAATCAACTCTAATATATTTATAATTTTCGGTAAAGAAATCATAATTTCATCAATTCATCAATTCATCTGAGTGCTACAAGGACAATGCAAGAGCGTCCCATAAAAATCGATATGACATGCGGTAAAGGCCAAAACCGAACCCGGCAAGAAATGACTTCAAAATCAATGTTAAGCACGTCGGCACGATGACGTAACAGCTCATTAGTAGATAGTGTGCCCAGGTAATGACTATGCATGTTCCATCAGGGCTTGTGGCAACAACCATCGGCCATGACCACATCTCTAGCCACCATCTGCCGAGTGGCCACAGTGTCGTGCTCGTTCCCTGTCCTTGTCCCCGTCTTCGTCCGTGCTAATGAGTGCTTCAAATTAAGACAATGACAAAGTTAGCGCAAACTTCCACCTGCTAGCACTGCCGACTACTGCCTACCCGCTTACCGGGAATATGTTGCACGGACGAACAAATTGTGCCTTCCGATGGCAGTTTTCCGAAACGACCATTGTTTCATAATCTGCCCAAGGCTGAAACATTCGCTGCCGACACTGCGCGCGAAGAATGCGAAAGTCAATGTTGCCCCTCCCCGTAAGACAAACATCTTTCCCATCAGTTCCTGGGTACCGTCCTCTTTACCCATACATTCAGCTCAGTTGTTACAGGCTCCCTGTGTTTTGCTCTGGTATGCACGTCACGTCCATTTCGTGTTCGTTTGTCGCAATTGCAGTTTTACAATTCACGAAATATGGTGCTTCCGGTAACGTTTCGAAGAGGATGCGAGGGGCCAAAGGTTCGGGGCTGACAGAAAATCACCGGAACGAATGAACGAAGCGACCCTTTTTTGACACAAGAGGACCAAAAGAGGACGTACTTGAAAACTTTCCCAATGCTACCACTCATTTTACTTTGGACGAGTTTTACGGCGAACCTTAACGGCAAGCGTCCACATCTTCATAACCTGGGACAAAAAAATGGAATGGACATGCGCTAGTTTTGCACAGTTTTATCTGATTTCCACAGTTTATCTTTACCGAAGAATAGAAAACGAGTGTTTTTTCTATGCCCTTCAGTACTCGAGCGCTAGACATGTTTCATCCCATCCAGTGAACAGCTTAAGTGAACCTCACCTGGGCCCGAACACGGACGGACGGCGAACTAAACCGAGCATTCAAATGTCAAACCGTCAGCGACAAGTGCTGGAAAACTCGTTTGTGAAAAGCGGGAGACACAGCACACCGATAGAACTAGGTGATTGTTGCGAAAAGCGTCGTTCCAGGTACGGGTTTGTACACCTGCCGGAAAGGACAACAAAGCTCGCGGCTCCCAATCACCCAGTTAGCACTCGCCTTTTCTTTACATTCGCTGATGCAAACCAAACAACTCGGGAACTCAGGGTGGTGGTGAAGTTGAACGAGAACAAGGGCGCAACGCTGGAGGAGTTTTTCCCCATGGTCCAATTTCCAGTCGAATGCAGGACTGTCTGAACTAACATAAAACACAGAAATCAATTACTTACAGCACCGACGAATGACGTGAAAGTTTCGTGAGTTTGGATTTAGCAAGTTCGTCCTGCACCGTTTGCCGAAACTCGCTCAGCAAGCCGGAACGCAACACACCCAAATGTTCCAAATCTTCTTTTGCCTTTTTTCAAGATGTCGCTCGTTAAGGGGATAAATAAACTTAGCAAAAATAATCTAACCAAACCCTGAAGTGTTCTATTCGTTTCCGGACCAGGTGCAAGACTGGGCCGACGGTTGATTCCCTTTGAGAATGGGAAATAATTAAGAAAGACCGAAGATTAAGGGTAGTTTGAAGTTCTTTTCATTTCGGAGAGGGAAGTTCATTTGAAATCGATCAAACTTAGACGTAGTTATTAAAAGTTACATCAAACAATATCTTGCGGAACTTTATCGTTCTTGTGTAACTCACCTAGGAAGAGAGTGATTAGATGTTTGGAAAGAATCGTAAAATTACTAAAATACCTTGCTAAACCAGTCCATTTTTAACGTCTTTTTTTATAGGCGGCACATCCATTTTACGACAAACCACCAAATGCCACTAAAACAACGATCCGTTCGCCGTTCCCGGTACTCTTTAATGTTGTCCGCCGGACCGCTAATCCGGCTCCATAATTCGTACAAATCACTCGCTATGCAATCTTAAATTACGCTAATATTGATGGAAGCGTAATCGCTGTATGCAGCTGTGCCTGCCATTATGCATCATCCCCTGAGTGCACCTAATCATAGTTTATCGTGGGAAGAATCAATCACGCGAACTGAAGGCGGTGGTTCGCACCTATTGGGTTCCGCCGAACTATTCATTAGAGGATGTAATGTTTCCAATATTTTCGTTTATACAGGTTGGATGATTAATTACACTGCAAATCCTGTCGGGGTGGAAATTTAACTCTCAACTGCTGGATGTTTATAATTGCTTTACAAAGGATAAAGTGTGAACAAAGCGTGATGCCTTACCGAGGCCCTAAACACTAACATTATTAAATCAAAATCAATATTAGCGCTTGGTGCTCGGGCATAAAAGACACGCCTCTGTTGATAGTCAACATGCCTCGAAAGCTTATAACACAAGTAGTAATGAAACAGTTTTCCTTGCAAACAAACAGTGCAAACCGACACGTGGGACGAGATAGTTTCGTTCCTGTGCCGGATTCGATCAGCCGATGGGGATCCGATGGGGCAAAAACCAGCTGCCACTATTCCAGTAATGATTTCCTATATTTTCCCGGAGGATGGCTAGAGAGCAAATTACGAACGGTTGTTTCCATACCGGGAGGCACCGGGAACGCTAGTAGCCAGATTGCACCACGGTACATCCGTATCTGGGTGCAGGATACTTTACTGCACAAGAAACAAACGGCTGCTAGTCAATAAATCCTGCCAGTTTCATCGGTGCAACTGCGCTTGTTTGACTCGGAAGCGATCTGCATGCTACAAGGAAGGTGCTACATTAAGCATTATCTCCAAAGCGTGCAGAGCAGTCAGTATCGGCGACATTGTCTGTTCCTCGCGAAACACGCCATGACGCACACACACACACACACATGGTTTCGGAAAGCTTGGGATAAATGAAACGCCAAACGAACCGGAACTAGAATGAGCTGCTGCGAAGCGAGGAAAAAGCGACAATATCCTCGAACTCCTGTCGCCGTTCCGCAGCTGTGCATCGAATAAGCCAAGCGTGATGAAATGACTTCCAAGAGAGGCGCATAGCGTGGAGTGGTATGTTCTTCTACCACCTAGGTAAAACCCGGTCGTCGGAAGGGTTGCGTTCTGTTGGGGCAAATACTCTCAGCCGATTGTAGATTGTGCTTATCTATTTAGAAGGGGTCGACCGTCAAGGCAGTCAACAAATCGTCCCCAATCATGGTGCATCTTATTAAGTTTCCGTAGCATATTTTACTACATCCAATAGTACACAGCAGCAATATTGTTCAACGTGCCATGGTGCCATAGTGCCATAGTGATATTGTGCTCGTAAAAGAAAGTCCAAACATTTTATTAAATTATAAAAATTACAGTTTAAATGAATTAATTTAAGTAATTTGCAGTGAAAGAAAACAGAAATACAGAAGTAAAATAGACAAGAAATGAAAAAAAATAATATAAAAATAAAGAAAAAAAAGATAAATAGTAAGTCATTATAGAAGATTGTAAAATTAAAAATGTAATGTTGGAGAATAACAATCAGGTGAGAGTACAACACAAGCGGTTCTTGAAACATACTTGAAACATGATAAGCTAACTCAAAGGTCTCACATATTCTGACAAAACATGTCTTTAAACATAACTGTCTGCTACAATCGTTCAGTTGCCGCAGAAGTTAGTGTTTAGAACGGTAAAACGGGATCAATTTCTTATGATAAAACTAAACAACAATCATCTGATGGTCAAAATATATCTGTTGCTTTGAGCAACGTTGTAACACGTTTTCGACAGGTTTCTTAATCTTTTATTTCTCTTAATACGCACTTGATACGCTTATGAAAAAACTGATGAGATAAAAAAACCCTGTCTGATCGCTACGGTAAACGTTAAACAATTGACCCGATCATCGAGTAAGCGCTTCTTCCTTTCGCTACTTTCTCTCTCTCATCTCATCTCGATCGCACGCACAGGACTTTTTTTCTCTCCCTAACTTCGGGCAGCCAGGGTTGTCACACCCGTGGCAACATTCTCCCCTCCAGTGGATTAACCACTCACTTTCCTTACTGGTTGCTCGAATAAAGGAATGAAATTTGCTATTTCCCTATAACTTCTGATTACATTATCGCACTAATCGTCCTTAACCACATCCAATACAGCAATCTTAATCGCGGGGCGTTCCAATATGCCGTTAGTTGTTTGCACCGCTCCCTGTCGCCCTTGTCCATCCCTAGCCACTATGGTTCTAATTACGCGTCCTCTTGGCCAGCAGTTCCGAGGTAGACTACTGTCGACAACGATTACTAGATCTCCTATCTTGATCGGCTTACTCGGCTGGAACCATTTACTCCGCCGTGTAAGTGTGGGAAGAAATTCCGCAATCCACTTTTTCCAGAACATATCCGCGTAGAGTTGCGCTGTCTTCCACGAATGTCGAAGTGAGTTTGGTGTTCCGTCATACACTATCGGTGGCTTCGACCCGTCGGAGCTTCCGAGTAGGAAATGGTTTGGCGTCAGCGGGTGCTCCATTTCACTGTTGACTGGAACGTGCGTTAGGGGCCTAGAATTGATAATTAATTCAATTTCAGTTAGAGAGCTATAGAGAATTTCGTCTGTTGGATTTCTGGGTAAATCAAGATCACTTAGAACCCTTTTTACAGACTGGACCAGTCTTTCCCAGCACCCTCCAAAGTGTGGTGCATTTGGTGGATTAAACGTCGTCTGCATCAGCCGTCGCCTGTCGTCCTGGCGGAAACGCTCGCATTGCTCCTGCAATAGTTTGCTCTGCTGCCGCCGGAATTGCTCGCATCGTTCATCGATCTTTCGCAACTCCTGATTCCAGGTACGTGGTTCCACAATCGTTGCACCATCCATGCGGGACGCACACACCGTAGCAGGACGTGGGGGAAAGGCTCCGGACGCACATGGTTCAGATAACCGCCCCGCAGCCCGCCGATACGGATCGGCTATTGACACGCGTGGTTCTGCTAAGCCCGGCTGGAGAGAGTAATCGGGGAACAGCAACGTTCTAAACGTTTCTGAGGGCGCTGTACCACTTGGTCGGTGGGGAGCACTGGATGTTTCACCATACGGCTTGACCGTTGGTATACGTGGATCATGAGGGTTAACATCGCCTGAACACGCTGCGCCGGATGCTGTACCATACGGATAAACCGTCGGTGCTTGCGGCTCATGAGGGTAAACCTCGCCCGCACACGATGCGCTGGATGCTGTTCCATACGGATAAACCGTTGGTTCACGCGGTACCGGAGTTTGAAACTCGGTCGAGCGGAGAGCACTTGTTGCCGCGTTATCAGGGTACACCGCTACACATGGTTCAGCGAACCTAACCTCACTTGGACCCATTGTTCCACGACACGTTTCTGCTCCACATGGTTTTGGAACCATAACCTCTTCGTCGCCGCTGAATGGTACTGCCAAGCACGGATGCACAGCGCCCGGTTCACACGGGGTCTCGGGGTGCACGACAGTAGAGTTGGCCAATGGGTAAGATCGCTCCGCTTGCCTTGGTTCCGCAATCCGCTCCCCGCCGTGCGGGGAACACTCCGCTAGGTGACCACTTTCACTGCGTTGATTTTCTCCACGTGGGAATTGTCCTTCACTCACACTATTTTGTTGCCTATACATTTTCGATTTGATCGAGTAACAAGGAGGCAACGAATAAAGCACAGGGTTTTTTTATGATGATGTTTTATGATGTTGCTTTGAGCAACGTTGTAACACGTTTTCGACAGGTTTCTTAATCTTTTATTTCTCTTAATACGCACTTGATACGCTTATGAAAAAACTGATGAGATAAAAAAACCCTGTCTGATCGCTACGGTAAACGTTAAACAATTGACCCGATCATCGAGTAAGCGCTTCTTCCTTTCGCTACTTTCTCTCTCTCATCTCATCTCGATCGCACGCACAGGACTTTTTTTCTCTCCCTAACTTCGGGCAGCCAGGGTTGTCACACCCGTGGCAACAATATCCAAGAGCGGGTTTATACGTGCTAGTTTGTTCGTCAATGACGCGTAAGACTGCTGGCTTGTCACTATTATTGGACGTAATTGTGCTATCGAATGCTTGCATTTGCTCATGTTTTTTTTAGTAGCAGAACAATAGTGTTCATTTCTTGGCAAGATTTTCTTGAATTCACAATGCATCAAATTAATTACATAAAAATATAA
Organism: Anopheles maculatus; assembly: GCA_002091835.1. Taxonomy (NCBI): domain Eukaryota; kingdom Metazoa; phylum Arthropoda; class Insecta; order Diptera; family Culicidae; genus Anopheles; species Anopheles maculatus. The sequence goes on along the minus strand of KZ061699.1, from coordinate 88,108 downwards.
TTTGTGGCTTCTATTATTCACCATATATCAACTATTCATATATATAGTTATGAGAACAAAACTCAGTATCTTTAGATTGAATTTAATGTTTTGTTTATTTAACTAAACAAGCAAGTAAATTTTCTAGATTGTGTATGATAATTTAATCAAATATAATTCCAATATTCCCTTATCGGCGACAATGAAACAGTTTTGTGATGCTGCCACACTGCATGGTACAACATTGTTTTGCGTGAAGAGTGGCATTAGGGATCCTGTTAATAGGTAGTTATGTTGCAAACTACGACGAACCAAACCCCTCCGCCAAACAATTACAAACCTTTCACAGCTAGTGCTTTGTGAACTGTTAACCAAAAGTGATCCAGTAAACCGTACACAGCGCCGTGGCTATTTGCTAACGCGCTCCGGGGTTCGGAACAGTGTGGAATGTGTTTGAGGGCGGTGATGTTGGTTACAAACTAAAAGCGGGGAATCACGTGTCCACCGATGGATGGTCAGAAGATAGCGAAAACTCATCGCCCCCCTCCCACTCATAGTCTTAACCCTATTGCTTGTCCCATGGCAGCTGTCATTCGGTTTTATTATGAAAACCGTGTAGCGGCATGATGTAGATCGTGTAGAGTTTATTTTTTCGACCCCTTGACGATCGCCCTGCTGCTGCTGGTTCGCCGTGTATGTGAGCTGCTCGTGTTCGTTACTATTGCCTTCTACACTGGTTTCACTGGTTTCGCGCACACGGTCCCAAAAACGGCAGGACTAAGGGAGACGAATATAGGGCGGAAGTACAATTTAATTTACGTACACCACTGCGATAGCTTGTTCGGTTCGCAAACACTGGTAACAATTTTATTGTACAGCAGTAGCGCACTTGCAACACACACGATTAATGGCTTATATTTTGGGTGGGCAGCTGGAAGAATATGGCGCCCGGGTGGCGTTAGTTTGGTTGGTGGTTTTCGCTCAAATGACCCTAGTAGTGTTGTTGCCAATGGTGAAATTATTTCGACAAAATTCGAGTTCCATGCACTTGAGAGGAGGAACTAGTTTGGTGTTGCTTTTTATTAACATCGGTAGCTGAATTTAACACGGGTGTGTTTGACACACTCCCGTAAAATTCGGCACTTGAGCTCAATTTCATTGCTACAATAGCACCCAACAATTGGCACCGTGTTTAGGTCGTTGAGAGAGGCAAGTGTTTACTGAAATGGTTGGCTATTGCGCGCGATAGATTGCAGTGAGCGTAATACCGGCGTGATTTGTTCACGTTTGATCGAGATTCTAGGTTTAGATTATTTAAAACGAAATATAATTTTAGAGTTTGACAAACCATATAAAATGTTTATTCAAAATAAAATAAAATAAATACAATACGTACAGCAATTTTTAAAACCCCATGCTTCGTGCTCTGAGTATCGTATACCTATTGAAAAAAACTCTCGAAGACAGGAATACATCTCTTGGACGAATTCAGCATAGGATTAAGTGAGCCCTTTCAACCGCTCTATAACTATAACGGTATGCACAAAAGGAAGCATTTGCCGAGACCTTCAGTAATACGATTAAAACTATATTGCCTCGAAACATCCATAGAAGAAACTGTATTTTTTTCGAGCTTAAACTGATTGCTAGCGCTTTCAGCGGATAACTTACCTTCTCTGTGCTGAAGCGTTCACAAGAGTATCAACAGGATGTAGTTCTGCAAGAAAGAAAAAATAGGAGTTATTTAAAAAAGTTGAATATGGGTTTTGAAAGAGTTGAGAACGATAAAAAAACAAGTCAAACAGTATTATTTTTCTCTTAAGAGCTATCTGCCTAGTTGCAATACTCAGTTTTATCAAATTGCATAAATTCCGGCGCTCCGGAAAAAAAGTTCCGATTCATCAGTAAAGCCGCTTTTGTTGGAATGATGAATTGAACCACATCTTCAACTGTAAACATTCGTTTAATACTGTGAATAAGAGACTTCCGTAAGCAATTTGAAAGAAATTTGCTGTCCGGAAGCACAATAGTCGAGTCGTTTCACATAACGAGGATAAAAGGTTCCATATCATGGCCATTTTCAGAAAGAAAAAACAAAACCGAATGCGAAACATTAATAACATAATAACATCAACCCGACAGTGTAACATACTAACGCGACAACCGGTCAACCGAACACGGGCCGCGTACGAAAGAGCAATGAAGGCTCCACAACCGGTAAAGGACCATTATGGCAAACTTGCTCTGCGAAAGGATATGGATCGAATCGAGTCCCGAATGTGTTGCAAGTTAATTTATTATTCCACAACCAATATGCGATCGAACCATAAATCATCGTAAGTTCATTTGAAACTCAGCACGCACTACACGGTAGTAGCCGGGAGCACACCACGGTTGACAGAATGTGTTGATGGAGGAAAGGCGAGAGACAGAGAGAGAGAGAGAGAGGTGGAGAAAAAGGCAGGAAGGAAGCGTTACTAAAAATGGGGGTCTCCTCTTCGCAACTTTCCCAACAACTCTCGTTTCCGGAACCTACCGCACGAATTCCGGAATCGACCATAAAACAATGTCCGAACGATTCAGCATCAAACGCACGAAAGGTGATGAACCGGCACGGTGTTATTATTGGCGGCTTTGCAGAGCGTGGAACGCACCACTGAATTCTTCTGTTTTGTCCTACTATTCGTTTACACCCCACACCCCTTTATGCTCTCCCACCCCGCAAACGGCAGGCCACGAGATAATATCGGTGAGGATTTCCTGTGTGTGTTATACTGGAAATACATACATCCGCTATTAGTAAACAATAGATAGTTTATGGAATTTCCGCGACATTTTCCACCACCGTTTTGGCTGTTTCGGTGGTAAATAAAATAACCACCGCATAACGGGCCCCCTGTATGCACACGCGAAGCGAGCAGCACACACGCTCAACGCGGATCGTTGAATCTGGGCCACACTGTTCGGTTAATGTGTATCATTGCACCCATTCCCCGAGTAAGGATAAAGTTGGCCGTTGTTGGGCTTTGGGGTAGTGATTGTGTAGCAATTTGTGGATTGAATTATTACCGAACCGGGTACCATAGAGCAAAGGGGATGTGATATCGGGCTGGCAAGTGTTGAATCATAACAGTGGGAAAGTTGTTGCTTGCCTAAGCTAATCGTTGGGTGTTATTGTTGTAGCACAGCGTTGGTTTGCGTTTTGGTGAATTTCGATTATGCATTAATTGAACTGATGATATACATAGTTTTTGTTGGTAGAAAATTAACTAAATCAGCCATGAGTTTTGCCTAATTAAACGCTTCGAGAGTCAGGAAAGGAAAATTCATGCGAAATGGCATTACAAGTTGATTGTAAGCATGGCCAGATCGTACCAGGTCTGGTTTGTTTGGTGAACACAAACAAATACTAATCCTCCTTTTCTACGTACGACTATGGATAAATATTTAATACTGCAACTTTGTGAACTTTTATTATTTACCATCGAAAAACAAACAGGTAGACTTCAAACGTATGTCAATATGACGGGGTCTACGATGACTTTAGTTAGATTGTTATGTATATTGCGTGTTAGATTCGAACAGATGTTCGATAAATACCAACAGTTGATTATTTATAGCAGTTTGATAAATGTAGCCCAGTCTCAAAACAAAAGATTTTTTGGAAATCATAATATAAATTCAATATCGTCTCAACCACTTATTCCAAATTTAAATAGGAGCTTTACTGGTGTCATTTTTAGATGTATGATTTGTCGATTTTTAAACAAAAACCAAATGTTCAATTTTCTAGGAAATAGAAGTCCAGATTGCATTAAAACTTGTATGCAACAGAACTTGTATCAACTTTTATCCTTTTACCATTTCATTATTGTTATCATTTATTTATTTCCGTTAAATTATCTAGATAAAAGTCTTATTAAACCTTCATAATCAGCTATTACAAGGTAATTATCTGAGCCTGTCCTATTGATATACGTCAGTAAATTATTAATTTTGATAACAATGTTTCTAACATTTGCTACATAGTGCAAAATTGGCACTTTTGATAATCTTTAAGCAATAGAAATTAGTCAGCAAAAATCAAAAGCTGTTTCACAATCTAAAGCTTAATGTTCACAGGCTAGATGTTAATGCCGGCTCACAAATACCTACTATTGCTGGCCATATGCAGGCATCGTTAATTCGTTTAAGCTACCATAATCCCATTACATTTATCCTTTATGCTTCCGCACTTGGAATTAGTAATCCTTTCACGTATGAAAAGACAGTACTTCAAATGTACCGTGAAGTACATCGCTCGTGATGTACAAACCCAAAAAAAAAACAGCAATTTCCACAAACACAGACCCATCAGTCCTAATGCACTGTAACCAGTGCCTGCTGGCAGTATGCCGGGAGTATGATGCTGATCATATCCATCGTAATACAAAGGCGTAATGTCGCGTTCGCCCATATGACAAGTGTCGTGGTGGAAGGACACGCTGAATTCATTACGGTCGGCTTCCGATCCGATTACAGCACATTTAATTTGCTTAATGCCGTCGGTGGCCCAGAAAATCATCATCCAGGAAGGGCGGCGCGAGGTTCGGCGTTCGATTCGGTAAAGAAAAGCTCAACGTGACCTTCGGATTGCCAATTACGGATTGATTTTTCGCAGGGTTCTGGCAGCACCCGGAGGGGGGGGGGGGGGGGGGGGGTGTACCACCATTCGACACCCTACACCAACGAAGCGAACAGAATAAAGGCTTCTCGATAATTGGAGAACGCATGTTTCGATTGGTAGTGTCGCGCCACAACCGTGCCTACCGAATAGTGCCAATTGTGCCATGCGCACTCAGCAAATGGTAAAACAAATTGGGATTAATTCAGCCAAACAGCGATCGAAAGGGATTAAGGTTGAAAATACATAAAAATAAATAATCTGTCGTCACGGCGGGATCTTTATTTGAAGCGTGCTTGGTGGTTGGTGGCTTGCTGTGCGCCACACGACCGTGTGCGCCATTTTGCATAGCAGGAGAAAACGGTAGCCGTCACGCGAATTCATGCTATTTTTGTCGCATGGACACTTTGTAAAGCTTTTTCTCTCGAAATCATTCGTTTTCATTTGTGGGATATTGTTTAACATACAATTAATTTCATTGAAGTTAAAACTAACCATAAAAGCGTCCTTGGAGCGTTTGTTTTCTGCTTCGCCTTGATTACTTATAACTCAAAGTTAATTGAAGCTTAACTTGCGAATTCATTTAATTTCTTGAGTGATCCTTTCCGTCTGCATCACGATGGATACGATTTAAAATATAATTGAAAAGATTAAAGGCTTTCCAAGTTAACAAGACAAAATGTCCAACGCTTTTGGCAGTGGCGTCAAATATTGACTCAAAAGTATTAAGCCCGCTCCACACGAAGCGCAAATCCAAGCGCAACTACGATTTTGCGAACAAAATGCTGTCAAATTCGTATGGTATGACATTACTGCCAGCCTTCGCGTTTTAGTTTGCAATCTAGTTTGCGCTTCGTCTGGAGCGGGCTTTAGATTTATTTAACACCACAACTAATTTCTGGTCAAATCAAACGTCGATTTCTTGTGGTAACCTTCGACAAGACTAATTATTATTTTTATTCAGTTAAAATTACAGGAATGTCGGTACAATTGTTACCTATTCTATTCGCTAACCAAATTTATTGATTAAGTGGTATGCAGATTGCCTACCCATAGGCGCAAACAAGCAACATGACTCGGATCAATCATATTCCTTCCGATCTAAATTTATAATTGATTTATGACACCATGACTAACCAAATTCGCCCTTTTTTCGTCGCGTAAACATTCCACGATCCGTTCGCCAAAAAAAAACAAAACATACCACACGTATAAACATATGCAATTACCACATTTATTGTATTTCTAACCCGTCATAACACCTCTCCCGTTTTTGCAAGCATACCAGGAACAGCGACCTTAAAATACACCCCTCCCCCATCGTGAAAACCGGTGAAAATTTGTATACCCGTGCGCATTCATCATCACGCTTACTGCCATCATCTTTATCACCATCATCGCGTACACAGCACACAGTTGACAGACAGTAGCGCTGGTGGTTCCGTACCGAGCGTGAATGAAGATGAATCGCAAACGGCATTGTGCCGGCCTCTCTGGGCTGCCGTTGCTCCGCGTGTCACTATTATACTGTGCCGTTCGATGCTGCCGAGCGCAGAGAAGCCTCGTGATATCTACCGACCAGAGACAAATGTCGCTTTCGGACGAAGTTTTATCTCTTCCGGAGCAGATTCCGGGCGGCCATAAATCAATCAGAAAATGTGCGTGCACGCCACTGTTGTGGCTTTTTCGCGAGCAAACATACACGAACATGTGTTCGGGTTCGGGTGTGTGTGTATGTGGGTTTTGTGTGCTAAAAAAAAGAGCGAACGAGAGAGTATGGTTAAAAAAAATCGAAGAAAAAAAAACACGCCCAAAGGAACGGTACGTAGTACTGCTGGCTGGCTGTTCATTCTTCCTGGTGTTGGTTGGTTCGTTCCTAACGCGAGGCCAACACGATTTATGATGACGCCCGCGGGCACTGCAAAGAAGGTATGAGAATATATTAACAGAAACAGTGAGTGAAGTGAACGGAACTCGTCTCACCCGGGGATCCATCGGTGCCCGGGCACCGCATTGTGTCAATAGATAAACGACTGAAGATAATGGACTTTGGGAATGGTGGTAGAAATTTGGCGCTTTTTTCCCCCTATCGTCGTACAAGTACACGATCGACAACGAGGACAAAAGATTTTCCCCGCGAGCCGTCGGCACAACCGGGGACGGATTGTGAGGCCGGGAATCGATAGGATTTGAATTTGTCTTTGCTAGATTCCGCCGGAGGATGATTGATCGGCAAATGGAAGTGAGCATTGATCATGTTTGGAAGTGTGATGTACGTCAAACATTGGATTTCGTGATGTTTGGATGAGTGCTTTAGGGCCGATGGGAAAAGATTTATTAAATTGTTGCGTGCTATAATGCGTGTTGGTGTAGTATTTCAATTCCAAACAATCCTGTTTGATCTAGCTGTTTTTTCTGTCATAAAGAAAAAGCATCTTAAAAATGGTTTTAAAAAGAAGTTCTAAGACATAAAATCAACCATCATACTACAGCCGTCCGTTGAAACCGCTTTCCGATATTATCTCACATCAGAAGAAAAAAGGAAAACCCCGAATGGGTAAGGTAATAAAATTCCGAAAATCCCATTACTGTACGCGAAACGATCCAACGACTCCTGCTTCCGTTTTCCACGCAACGATGTCTATCATTGATGGGACAGAGGATATTGCTTTTCGAGGTTTTCGAACGGTGAATCTTTTCAAACTGTTACGCACACATACCACACCTGACACCTTTAGACAGGATAAGATAAATCTGCCCCAAGAACTTCACATGCGTTCGACAAGAAGTTCGACAAGATGGGAGTCGCGTAACATATCCGTTTGATTTGTGCTGTTGATAAACATCAAACCAGTGAGGTTTTAACGATGAAAAGCCCTCGGCGGCATATTAAGGAGCTAATGTATTTTCTTTTTCGCAAGCGTCTGTGTTTGTGATGTAGCCACTGAAGAAAATGTGAAACGATACTTTGTTATGCTACCCAGATAACGTACGATGAATGATGATTTATGAGGTTCTGTTATCGAAAGTTATATATTATATTAACGATTTACAGTACAACAATATGAACACTTAAAAAGACAACTTGTCAGGAAATTAGGGCCATAGAACCAATAGCTACGCATGTTTAATCGTTCAACAGAATCGCATATAAATGAAGAGAAAAAAGTAATTATTTTTCGGTCAAGAGCTTTCCAACTTTCCCTTCATCACACAGCCATTCATTATCTCGACTCGAGTGATCAAAAGTGCATTTTCCAAATGCATTTCATTCCCAAAGTATCAACACAAAAAAGGCTTCAAGAGCGTAGTGATCATATCGCACAGTGAGTACCACTTAGCATCGGAATGAGTTGACATTAAAAAGGAGGACAAAAAAAAGCGAATATCCCATCTCGGCTTCTCAACAACACCGGGCGAAATCCAAAGAAATTTATTCAATTTGCATAAAAAATTCATTACTTTAAGTGAGCGTACCCGCCTGCCCACTCGAAGCAAAAGTGGTACTGCCAGGACACACAAAAACTGGAACCGAAAGCATTGAGCCTGTGTATAGGTGTATGGAAATTGGCCAGAACGTTCCAAAGATTGAAAAGGAGGCTAACGGGTGGAGGTTCGTGTCGTTTTTTTTTGCTTCATCTTTTTTTTTTTGGAGGCGGAGACATGCTATAAATTGTGCATCTTTTCATGCATTCGCTAAAATGTTCTACACTCCATCCTGTCTTATCCATTTTCTAGGATCGAGCTGCGAACAGATACTGCTTATCCGCGCTTAGCGCCGCCATTCGGTACCCGATATAAGCCTCGAACGTTACTTTAGTGCTCCGTTGTGTTGAAATGGAACTAATTTTCGTTTCAACAAGCTGAAGAGCGCCAACGAATGAAGACACTCCAGGCCGGGATGTATTGCCAGTTGGCTGGGTTGGCCACTTTCACCGAAGCGCTCGGTGTAAGATCGCTGTCGAGACCCTCAGCTGCTTTCGTGCCTGGTGTATTCGCGCCCAAGGACCTCCACCCTCCCGAACCAACCGAAACCGGAAACCCGATACAGGCGGCAACTTTCGCGTGGAAAATGTCACTTCGACGTATATTTTATCTGCAGGATATTTCGTTATCCTTCGTACGCTTTCTCATTTGGTAGTAGAGAATGATGTGCAAAAAAAAAACCGGGGGAGAGAGAAAATAAATGGCAGCATGCAAAGCGACAGCAAGTGGCCTATGCGCTCGAGCAGCACTCAAGCTCTGCCAGTTCGGTTTGTTGGTGGAATGAAGAAAATTTCATAAATTTGTCACCGGAGCAAGTGTCCAAGAGTCTAAATGCAGCGCGTTTGCCACTTGATAGTGAAAGCTAAGCGCCCGAGAGTCAAGGAACTGATTGTATATGACGGGTGACAGGTTGTGGTCCCGGGGTTGTCTTAGCGAAGTTTACGAAAGGATAAAACTAATCTCACTAAGAAAGGCATTTTTCTGCATTGAAATAGTGTGCTTTTGTCTATTTCCAAGCACGTACTTCATGTGCAATTATGCAGTCAATCCGGTGTTTATAGCAGAAGCATTTAACATTTGCAATTTAATTGTATTGATACTAGCTTTAAAGACAGTTTTTGAACGTTTACACAAGATGAATGTACAAAAAGTCCTGTCAATGTTATGCAAACAATTGGTTAACAATGCATTTTAAAATTATTCTTAATATTTATAGTAAAGTGTTTCTTTATGCGATATGAATGTAAGAGACCTAGCCATACACACACAAAAAAAACAATCAATAGAAATTAAATTTATCCATTATTGTTATAAGAATATCGTTTTTCTAGTTACATTTGACATTTTGCCTTTGTGACATTTTGACAGTGAAATAGCAAATTTTTGTATTTCAAAGGAAGGAAATTAGGAATTTATAATTAAAATAATGAGGAACAGGATTGAACAACTTATGCTACTATTTATGTATATGTTGTAGTATTTTTTATTTCTTAATTTAACTATTTGAACGTTTTGTACAATATCCTATAAGCTTTTTGTGAATGTAAATGGCATTTTGGTAGCCTGCAGTTTGCAGTACTGTCAAACAGTGCTTTTGGGGATACGTTCCAATATGTTTTAAACAAGATGGATCAAATTGACAAGTGAGTTTGCAATTAACTATGCGCTCGAGCAGCACTCAAGCTCTGCCAGTTCGGTTTGTTGGTGGAATGAAGAAAATTTCATAAATTTGTCACCGGAGCAAGTGTCCAAGAGTCTAAATGCAGCGCGTTTGCCACTTGATAGTGAAAGCTAAGCGCACGAGAGTCAAGGAACTGATTGTATATGACGGGTGACAGGTTGTGGTCCCGGGGTTGTCTTAGCGAAGTTTACGAAAGGATAAAACTAATCTCACTAAGAAAGGCATTTTTCTGCATTGAAATAGTGTGCTTTTGTCTATTTCCAAGCACGTACTTCATGTGCAATTATGCAGTCAATCCGGTGTTTATAGCAGAAGCATTTAACATTTGCAATTTAATTGTATTGATACTAGCTTTAAAGACAGTTTTTGAACGTTTACACAAGATGAATGTACAAAAAGTCCTGTCAATGTTATGCAAACAATTGGTTAACAATGCATTTTAAAATTATTCTTAATATTTATAGTAAAGTGTTTCTTTATGCGATATGAATGTAAGAGACCTAGCCATACACACACAAAAAAAACAATCAATAGAAATTAAATTTATCCATTATTGTTATAAGAATATCGTTTTTCTAGTTACATTTGACATTTTGCCTTTGTGACATTTTGACAGTGAAATAGCAAATTTTTGTATTTCAAAGGAAGGAAATTAGGAATTTATAATTAAAATAATGAGGAACAGGATTGAACAACTTATGCTACTATTTATGTATATGTTGTAGTATTTTTTATTTCTTAATTTAACTATTTGAACGTTTTGTACAATATCCTATAAGCTTTTTGTGAATGTAAATGGCATTTTGGTAGCCTGCAGTTTGCAGTACTGTCAAACAGTGCTTTTGGGGATACGTTCCAATATGTTTTAAACAAGATGGATCAAATTGACAAGTGAGTTTGCAATTAAGTTATTATCTTATTTTATTAAAAATATATTTCTTATGCATACATATAAAAACTATCTTCTTTTTGTTCTTCTCTATTTATTTATTTATTTGAAGCATTTTTATTTGTTTTACTCGTTGTTAGACATGACATTTTACTTCTTATTTCCAACTAACCGAAATTTCTGCAATGTTTAGATAAAGACGATCAGTTATTCACCACCAAATATTTAAATTGGATTTGCAATTTTTAATAAAAAGCTTCTGTAATAGGAATGCTCTTTATACGTTCGAAATTAATTTCATATCAAAAAATCGTAAATCCAAAGACTTGAAACATTTATCCGTTGTGCAATTAGTACATTCGAAAACAGAAAAATGCTGTTTAAATTTAAAAACGAGCCGTAAAACCCAGTAATTTATAACTATGGTAGGCACGAGTTTATTGTATTCATTAACAAGAACGAAAAAGTGTTAGTTTTCATGGAAATTTTCATCCAGTGGCACTTGTGTATCAGTCTATATAGTAAACAATTTATCGCTTCTGTAATCATCCTAAGTGATCGCGAAAGGCTAACAGTTGACAACTGAAATCAAAATCTTTCTTTTTTGCCATAATAAAAATCACGCTTCACACAGAACGAAATAACGAAAATTGCGCTGGTAACGACCACTAACGCCCATGAAATCCATTGAGTAAATCGAGGAAACGTGTAAAGAAAAATCAATTCACCACAGAATAATGGGAATAGAAGCGAAGCACAACGGAACAAAACAAAAAAAATCAACACCCCAAAACACATTCCAGCATTAGCACCAATGATGATCGTATCGCGTGATGCATGTAGGATATCCATTCTATACATCGCCACTGACAGCGCCCCGATAGATGGGCAGATACCGGCGCATATGTTTCGGTACGGGCTGTAGGTTTTTTTTTGCTGCTGCTTCTCCGATTTTATTATCGCATAAACTTGGCACACACTATTCTCTGCTGCACACAGCAACACCCGTGCAATGAAACTACATCCTGTTTTAGATCTCCCAGTTCGTTCGCGCCGCTGATGCACTTGACACGCGCAAGAAATGGAGTGTTCGGACGAGATTGGAGATGGGATAAAAAATATATTGGCCAAAATTGAATTGATCTAACCATGCTGGGTGTTTCGCTGGGTTCGCCTAGAAAGCGATGGACCTAGTAGATCGACCCCGACCGAACGACCGAACACTGACCGGCAGCACAGTTTGCGGGCGCTGTAACAGATTGCTTTTGACCGCCCCGGTACACCGCCCAGCGTCCATACAGTGATCGGTTAGTAGTGGTGGTTGGTTACATCGGTACCGTGGTTTCGTGCTCAACTAGCACCGGCCGGTTCCTAGCTGCTGGCCTCCTGATACGGGTCGGGAGTTAGGTGACGGTAGCAGAATCCTTCCCTTTTCTGCAAAGCCGGGCGGCCACCATGCACTGGCATTGTCACGATTTTAATTGAAAGACTTATTGGACGGCACGGCATGCAATGGTGTGTTTTTGTTGTGTTGTGTCTCGCACAGACGGAGCAAAAACGCGGTCAAAAGCGGACACCGGCCTTGGGCCAGTTTTAGCTCGATGGGGGAGCTATTGCCTGAGTACGAGAGACAGCGAGTAAAGCGTGGTGACTTCCTCTTTTCAAGCGGTCACACTCAGTAAGTAAAGTTGGGGCAGCATATAAACACAATCAAAGCCATTACTTACAGGTGTCTCGCTACATTATTGTCCCGTGTCCAATTTCTACGCTTCCGTGCTGTAACTTTGTGTTCAAACTCGATTACCGATTAAGATGGGATTCTTTTATGTGCATTTTAATTGTTTATGATGTAAATTTCACAACATGATAACAATTATTATCAATCATTCACCGTAAGAAAGGAATATAAATTACGATTTAAGTGAAAATGTGTCAAGTAATAACAAACTTATACATTTAATTACTTTTTATATGGGTGCCAGGTGTGTAGACTAGTTCGTCATTGTTTTTTATCTTTTTCCAGACATCTACAGCTTGATAAGTACGTCCTTTCGTAAAAAATATTAATTAGTTATAAGCTGGCCACTTATAAGCATGTTTTCCCGACTCTGGTGAATCGGCTTTATCGAAACATCAAAAAACTTTCATCTGCAATAATGGCAGCCTGTATCAGCCTGGCATCAATAAAGAAAAAAACTTTTAATCAGTTTTTTTCAAAGAATTGTCAACCGTCGGGCAGAAAAAAACAATCGACGCTTTTGCTTAATGAACGATATTAAATTCGTTCTAGAGGAGAATAACATTTTAAACGCTATGTTCTCGATCAAAAGTGCAACAAAAAAAGCTACAACTTAATTGGAGTTTAATCAATGTTTCACCAAGAAATGAACAACAACAAAAAATCTGCCCACCGTTCCGGGAAAGTTCATAAAATTATATTCAAAATAAAGGAGTTGGGAAAAAAAAGAACCGATCCGCCATTGGAATGACTCCAATTTATGGATATTTCATACCCGGTGCAGGAACCCGCCAATAACCGGATGCTTCTTTGTATGTGCCGGGATGAAATTCTTTCAACTCAACCGCAAAATATGCGCAAATTGGTTTTCTGTCGCAAACCTGTTGAGTGGACGGTTGGTTCTTCTTGGTGAGTATGATCCACTTTGATAGGCCCATTTGCATGAAAATAATAGACCTCTTCCTCTGCTTTGCGCGGTTTTTATGAAGCCTTGTTTCACACAATCGAATGGACTATTGAAAGCTTCAATGCTTTTGTTTTGTTGCACATTTTCGCTTCAAGAAACATACTATAACATCGCAAAACAAGACCATTCAATTTAGGGGAAAGGAACATAAAATTTAAGCTACATTAAAAGCAATAATTTCTTCGTCCCATCATCTGGGTTCCGATCGTCACCCCAAAACTTCATTCAAAATTGATTCGGTGCTGTACCTGTTTGTTGCTACACTTAGACTTAAACCGCTGTTTCACCCCATTCACAATTTAACCGAATTGCGTTTAAGGCGACCAGAAATGGTTGGAAAGAAGGAAGTAAAAAAAAAACGCATGCACACATTACCTGAGAACAAATTCCAGCGTATTGCAAAAAAAAGGAAACACACCTTTTACAGTGTGGATTGCCATTTCATTTTATGCTTGGTTGTACTGAACGAACGGGAAAAAATAAGGTTTCACCTTACCCTAGGCATCACACTTGCTACGGTTCCGTCCGGTTTTTTTTCCTTTCTTTTCCCATTTGTATCACACCGAAGAGAAAGAGAAAAAATGGCCGTTTTTTCGACCAGGCGCGTTTATTTATTCATTATAGGAGCTTATTTTCATTTTTATTGGAAATTCATTTTTATTACCATTGGCACTTCGGTTTCGCAAATGCGCCCGTTAGCCTAGCCAGCACACACACACACACACACACAGGGCACGGAAGCGATAGAACGTGTATCAGATTTGCACTTCTTTTTCCAAAGCACCTGGCCAGCAAAAGCAGCACGCGCGACACTGACGACCATAAAAAGTGCAATGCGGGCAGTTTGCACCCGCGCAAAGGTTTAATGCACCCCCGCGGTTGGCTGTTTCTATTTTTTGTTTTACTTTCTTCACCGTGTGCAATTGATGTTAATCTGCTCTCTCCTTGATGCAGCGCGCGAAGGGTGTTTGGTCGATTTTTGTTTTGCTTTGCAAACGATTCCCATCCAAATGCTGCTCTTACTTTCCCTCTCGAATCGCGAAAAGCTTTTATTTATTTTCCTTTATTTATAACCTCCTTTTTTGTTTGTTTGATGGTATTTTTTAGCTGTACAGTTCATTGCACGGAACAAATTTATAGATTAAAATGCACCTGAGCTTGATCGGTATCCTTTTCATTTCATACGTATTTGCTTACGACGAGGGCACTCATCGTGGCGCGTTGCCATGCATGAAATGGTCTAGTGATCTGTAGGGACCGTAATGTCACCGGGTTTTCATCAAACAGATGCAGATGGCTCATCATATAGAATCGTACAGCTTGGAATCGTGCATATTTGGACGACTTCATCATTTACTCGGCGATCATTTACTTTTTAATTTGAGATTTTCGAATGACATATTAGATCTGGATTGCATTTTCTTCTTCGTTGGAAGCACAACAGATATGATTTTACCCATACCTGCAGTGTGAAGATCAACGTTGCTATCGGCTCAGTCATCGGACCGCGATTGCTGTTGCCTTACAGAAGACATATTCTCAGGTTTCTTTCTCCTAGTCTCGATTTACCTTCTCAACCAAAAGAACAGAGAAAAGTCAAATGAAGCGTGAAGGCTCCATCCATCTTCGCCTGACTTGCGATGGTGCGGTCATTCTCTAACTCTTGATCACCATGGTCTGGAATTCAAATGGGCGCATTGCACCAGCAAAGTAGAATCCTGAATATGTTTTTATTTACAAATTTAAAATCAATTAAGAGGTGGTAAGAGTATAACCGCTGTAACGCCAATTGGAGTTATTCTGGCGATTGACTATCTCAAGGTGAAACTTTTTTACAAATCTGTGACGTATTCTACTATTCAGGAGATACAGTATACTACTACTTTTCCCATAGTTGTTTCTTGGTGTGGTCAAGGTAGGTTCTATGTTCTTTAAAATATTTAACCTAATCAATTCTAATATTTCCTTAAACATTGTGCTTCCTTTACATTTATTCCCAACATTGTACGTTATCACATTATCCTACAAATTGTTCACATATTTACAAAATGGTTTTATCGTAAAAGATTCTTATCGCTTTCAAAAAGTTGTACATTTGGTGACCGTACCGAGAGAAACCGATGGCCGCCATCCAAACTACGGAACGCATGCACTTGTGATCAATTTATCACGTGCTGCAATCAACCATACCTCGTACACTGAAAGGGAATATCCCTAACAACCTCAAAGACAACAAACCATCACCGGCGGCAGCAGCCATAGCAGTAGCGCAGGAAAACATCAAACTGTGCAGCTTCGTCGTGTGATCTAAAATTCATCAGTCAGCTCGGTACGCCTGCCTGCGTACGAACGCCAATTACTGCTTGCGAGCGGAAGCGCACCCCGGTTTCGTGCCCTATGCTAAGCTTTGGCCGGATCTCGCGCGCGTATGCTAAACGGTTGGATGCGTGTGATGTCAAATATTTACTTTTCCAAAGCAAACCGACATCCTTCCCGTCCGGTCCGTCTGCCTCTGATGAGTTGTTGAAACACGCATCCAAAACACTGTTCAGTGTGGGAGTGATGGAGGAAACGTGGAGCTGATAGCTTCACAAAAGAGCGAAAACCCCATGTGCGCAGCCATAACATAAAGCCAACCCAAGGTGTAGAAGCGAATAGAACAAAACCTGATAAGAAATAAAACTAAAGCGACAGCAGCAGAGAACAGATTGCCGCTGTGAATTGGATTGGTTGGGCATACAGCCGACAAGGAAATGATAGGAAAACGAATCTGAAACAAAACCAACACCTAACCCATACCTTTTCGCACCGTTCTCTATCTGTCTGCCGCCAGTTTAGCGTACGCATTTGCCGGTCGGCAATTTGTCGATGCCGGTCGTGGTCCGGTACGGCACCTTCCGGCGTGAGAAACTCGTGTGGGAAATTTCGTGGCTTTCCCCGGGAGATTTTTTTGGTCCCGTGACACTCCCGGCGGTACCGGAATAGGATCGTTACCAACCTGGTCTATGTTTTTCGTCGATCATCCATTCACCCGAAACCCACAACACCGGTCGAAACCCAGCAAGGCAAACACATGCGAACCAACAGTGGGCCGTGAGCAATAAAATATTCTTACCCGCAAGAACGCCATACCCCGGGTTGGTTTGACGTCACAGCCACAGCCCGTACGCATCAAAAGCCTGTGGCGTCGTTGTCTAGGCGTTGCAGGTTTTGGTGTGATGTTTAAAAATTCTTTTGCACGTTTCCGCTATTATACCGTCCCATGGGTTATCCGTCGAGATGGCCTGAAGCGGATGTGAATGCACAACGTGAGCTATGTGCGCCAAAGGCCACATAAAGTGCGGACCCAAAACGCAACGGTAGTAAACCAGGATGAAAAACGAATGGACTTGGAAAATGGTGGGTTGCCGTGGTAGTGGTCGTTCGTCCTGCACAGCATGAGTGCGTTCTTGTCTGGCGTATATGTGAGGATCGACAGGGCTGTGTCTATGTCTGTTGTAATTTGAAAACAATCTATAAAATGTTTTAAGTTTATAGCCTAATATGTTTGAAAAATAGAACAGATGTACGAAACGAAAATTTTGATTACATTTTTTGTATTTTTTATAATCGTAGAAATTTGTTCATTACATGTTGATACACATTGATCATGAGCTGTCTGTTCTTTTCTGCATGAAGAAGAATATTTCAAATAGTTCGATAATTGCACTTAAATAATTTAGTATTTAAAGTTTTCAAACTGAGTTAGTTGACAGAAGTTAAGTTCGTGCGATTCAAAAAGATATTATAGCTTATTAAATTGAACTATCCCCACCATGCGTCAAATCTTTAATAAAATGGCGGAGGAGACAGGCAGGTCGTCTCCTTGGCACCTTGGTGGAAGCAAAAGACCCTGAAAGTTATACTTTCACCTTTATCTGGATATGGTGTTAGTCATTATCGTTTCTACAAGCCTGGTAAGGTTGGTCAGGATTCCATATGAGCTCAGTGAGGGTCATCCGAGACTCGGAGGTGAAAACTTCTGGGATCATCTACAGATATCATTGGTTTGAGGCTCTTCTATGTATCAGAAGCGTAGCAAACGATCGAGCATGCGACACCAAACTTGTGATGGGAGATTAATGAGACAAAAACCAAAATGTTGGTAACACCACCAGCGGCCCTGTTAATAAATACTGATCGACACAGAGACGATCGCATCTTTTAAGTCGTCCAAGCCATGATGGCTGCCGCCTGATCATATTAAAGCTTGAGGAAACTTGTCCATTCAAAACACCTGTCGCGGTGGACGAAGCTAAGACTACATCGAACCTTTGAAGTCTCAGTACTCACATACGCCTCTGAGACATGGACTCGGTCCAAAACTGACGCAACCCTCTAAGCCGCGTTTGAGAGGAAGATGCCCAGAAGGTCTTTTGACTATGCATCAAGAGCTTTACGGTGATCTCACCATCGTTTAGCGAATTAGAATTGCCTGGTTCAGGTGGCATGGTCATGTCATGAGAATGGCACCGGACGACCCAGCCCGTAAAATCCTTTAAGGCCGTCCACATGAACGAAGGGGGTGTAGAAGGTAAAAAATTGAGATGGAGTAATATTGTTGTACGGTATTGAGGATTATTGGAGCAATACCGTGAAGCGTTTGTAGTGACTGATAAGGAAAATATGCATGATGATTTGAATATATCTGCCTGATGAATATGCTTGATATTGAAATTATACAGCACAGTAAATAAAAACCGCTTGCATGAATCATATGTCGACGTTGAATAATAATTCTGGCGAACTGAATCTGTCAATTAATTTCGAGCATTGATTTCATATGTTGTGAAAGGACAGTTTGAAAATCTCCTCAAAAGCGCCATTAAACGGAAATAACCAACAATGGAATTATATCACATGTAGAAAATAACACAAAAGATGATTTATGGAGAACAGCTGCTTAAACTAGCACCCGATACTAGCCAGTGATACGGAAAAACACATTTTCCACCTGAAATCATTTCATGCGCCAAAATCAACTGCCACTGTATGCCGTCCCTTTGTTTATGCACTGACCCGTTGACAAAATGTGTTCCATGGTTTTGTTTTTCTCATTTTCGGTACATCGCACCATCACAAGGAACAATAGCACCAGAATAGCTATTTGCCGGACGCGAGGAACGCGAGCTAAACAGAACCGCCGCCTGTGTGATGCTGAAAGGGCAAAGGTAAGCGAAGCGTTCGTTTTCTCCGATGGACACTAACGGTAACGGCACATAACTATTTACTTATGCGTATCGTATCGCGAGTAAATTCGGTCAGTCGACCCTTTTCCGTTTACACGCAACGACCCGTTCCACCCGACACACAGCAGTAGCGGGGTAGCCAAGCATTCGGATGAAAAATTTAATGTTTATTCGGGGATTTATGATTACAGCCCCTTCCAACGTACGCCCGATACTACAACACCGGAAGTCCAACGAAACGGTCAAAGCACGGTTCGCAGTACATTGCAAATTGTACAAATGCTGCGCTCCCGCAAAAGGATGGCTCGCGTAGAAAAGTAAACCCCCGCGCGCGCGTGTTTTTGTGTGTGTCATCCCGCACCAGGGTAAATATCGTTCGCTAAAAGCCAGTCGTACGATTGCGCTCCAATTTCACCACCACCAGAAAAAGGGTCCGCATGTATGTGAAAGTCCGCGTATGTGGTACACAGAAAAAGCGGACGCCTGGTGCCTCACGGAAACGGTCAACCCGACCGGAGGGCGGTGAGAAAAATGGAAGCCAACACACACACACGGAATGGAGGAGCGGTAAAAAGAGGAAACAGTGTGCGGGAAACGATTACCACAGCTCACAGCAGAGACACATGCGCTGTATAATTAATGGGATTATTTTCGGGTTGTGCCACGGATTAGCTAAAGCTAACCTCTTTCCGACCCCTATCCTTACGGGGAGCTTTTGCTGCGGTGCCGGAATCGAAAGAAGCAAAGTGTACTGGCGCGCTAACAACCCTGATTTAAGTCTGATTAGTTGTCTCCGAGGCAATGGGTTTCGACCGACAGTGGTGTAGTGCACCAATTTGGCGGGCACAACACTAGCAGCAAAGTGGCAGAGGATATTAGAATTATTATAAAGGGGATAATGATCTAATTTATTTGCTTAACTAAAACATGCCGTGGCGTCCGTGGCTAATGTTCGAGATTAGGTGTATCGCTATTATCTTGCGGTATTGTGCCCGGTGTGTTGCTGGAAGCACTTTGCCACTTTTCGGGATGTCTTTATCATCACAATAGCTATTAGGATCTAAGTTCGGCCAGGCTTGGGATAATCGATCATTAGCAGGATAAAGACGCGGCTGAGATTAGCTTTAATGAAGTGACTTACATACTTAGGAAAATAAATGAGAAAACTCAAACATAAATAGAATTTCAAGGGGAAGGTATTTATATTTTTATAGGAACTTCAATCCATAAAATTAAGCAACTTTTTGAACAAGCGAACCGAATTGACAAACATTAAGTTATCCTGAAGTTTGCTTAAACACAAGCGTCCACATGTTAGAAACAATGTGAGGTTAAAGGCAATCACATTCTGAGTAATCATTTGCTGAGTACCATTGTTTTGGGATCAAGCAGAAGCTATTTTTAATCTGTTTTCAAGATGAACTGGATGATTTTCATGTACTACGGGAATATTTTCCAAATTTTACCTATTCTTCTTCTTCTTCCTTGGCACTACAACCTCGTGAGGTCTTGGCCTGCTATTGCTAGCGCTCTGTGACTTAGATTTAACCCGTAGCTGGATAGTCAGTTCTGCGTACGGGGAGGCAGTCCGCCAGGATTCAAAGCAAGAGCTGCCGTGTGAAGACCGGCGCCGCTATCGAATACACCACCGGGCCGCCCCACCTATTCTACCAGTCAAAATGTTAGTTTAGCAATGAAATCTTTCAAGAATGAAAGTAAAGAAATACCTGCTAAAATCTACTTCAAGTCTATGCAATTTTATCTTTACAAAGATCCATCACATGCTGAGCTAAGTTTAGAAATATTTGGAGCTTTAATGATGACTCGTAAAATCTCTGGAACAATTTGTGTTTTGTTATAGAATTTAATCATTGCAAAACATCCGTTGAAATAACATTATTCTTTAAAACATATGACATCAAATGAAGATTTCTACTGAAAATATCTATTTCACACCCCATCATAGACATTAAACACTAGCAGACTTGATGGAATGAACGAACAGAGAATAAATCCTACCACCTGTCATCAACCAAATCACACACAATCCGTTTACCAGAATTCAACCAAAAAAAAACACATCCTATCACCATATCTTTGCCTTCTGGGCAACACGTTCCGAACACAAAGAAGAAAATGCACAATGCACAAAAATGCCACACGCGATGCAACAAGACACACACTCACACTGGACACACGGTAGCGCAATAGAGGCTTGGTGACTGTTTACACCTGCTAAGCGTCATTTAGCCGTCAGCCCGTAAACGATGCAACCATATGGGGTCCTACCGTACCCAACAAGTGTGCCCGTTTGCTGCAGGGACACTGCAACATCCGACAGATGGCACCGAGACTGCTGCGCGTCAGCACTTTAGCTTACTCTCGTACCCACCCGGGAAATGATAATGTGCTTTTAAGTGAATTTTCCCCCAACACCAGCACCGGGGAAGCTTTCACAGATGCTTTGTCTGCATCCCGAATCTCGCTTGCACATTCGAATGCACTTTTGGAGGAGTCTGTCCGCTGCCCATTCGCACGCACACGCATCCTCGGCAAGAAGATAGTGGCCTTGCGCTTAACCACTTAACTATGCCTAAACCGTGAACCGCACATGCAGCATGCATCTGGTTCGGGGTGTTCGGTTAGCTTTAATTGGTTCGGTTGCTGGTGGGTGAACGGTTCCTACAACAGATGAGACGTTGTGTGATAGAATATGGAATGTGTTTGTGTAGAATTTCCCGATTCATTGCTTGTTTGTTGATGCATTGAATATTAAGCTCAAATATGTGCATCAACCCAGCTAGCGAAGATGATGGAAATCAAATTGGTAGCAACATGTTTAAGATATAAACAGGAGAATTAAATTATCAAGCAGATTAAATTATTAAAAAGGCTATTAAGGTCAAGAGTCGGTAGTACAGTAAAAGAATTATATTTTAATCATTTCAGACAATACTCACATAAATTAAGCAATGTTTAACAGCTAAAGTATTTCATTTCTTAGCGCACATACCTGCAAGAAAGAAAAACAAAACAATTAAATTTTTATTATATATAACAGATGGTTAATAAATTCCTGCTAAAATAGCGAACAGCTTCCTGTAGTATGCTATTCAATCCCAAAGACCAGCGAGTGAAAATCTCAATTTCAAAATCAATATTACCCGTGCAAGCTTCGCCAGCAATTCGCCAATGGGAACCGCATCAAAGAACCGAGCAGGAAGATGAATCTTTCACCGAATCGACCATTTCATGGCGTGTTGAAATCAAATTCTCTCATTCCCCACAACCGCACACACGTGTTACTGGTGAAAGCGTCTGAGTGTGAGGTTTCGCGTGTCTACCCTTTCAAGAAAGCTGCTACCACCAGTTGAAATGTAGAAGCGCAGCAGATCGTGTGTCTTTCGGTCGACGTACAAAAAGCCTTTCGTACATTAGCAGAAGAATATGGTTTCGGCCCATCTTTTTACAGGGCTGGCCTTTGAAACCAACCCGTCTCTGTCTCTCTATCGCTTTCCCGAGAAGCTAGCGTAAGGGATGTCGGTAGAAATTGCAGTTCAATCCAAAGATTCACTTTCGGTTCGAAAATTGCACGTGATATCATGCCGGGGTTTGAGGATTCTTTTTTGCGTTGTGAATGGGATCACTTGTAAGATTTCGATTTCTTGGGTTAGATCTTCGTGCTCATAGCAATGTTTGAATTGAGGAAGAATTCAATATCAGATTTCATTTGCAGCATGTATGGGGATTGAATAGATAAAAGAGGTTTTGGGACATACCATACATTGGAAACATTGGGGAAAAAAAGTATGAAATTGTACTAAACAAACTCACAAATGTGTGCATTTTTTCAATAACTAGCACTTTAATTACATTCCCACCAAATGTTTGTGTATGGCGTTGGATCAAAGCTCATGGCAAACACTCGCTGTACCACTGTTCACATCCACAAAACAGCACGTAACGTAGCAACAATCGTTGCAGTTGCATACCATCAAACGCGAATGGCATTCATAATTATTTACCCCAAATAGTGTTTACCATATTTATGCCCCTGCAAAATGGGCATTAAAAACAAGGGCTGCGCAAAGCCCTGGTTGTACAAATCCTTTTATGACAAAATTCTCACGTACATACACAATGAAAAACAAGCTCTTCGTTAACCCGGTGATGATAATAGCATACCAAAAACCATGCAATATTAAATATTCACTAATTGCATTCACCAGCTAGTATTTGAGGCACTGTATGCGTGTGTGAGTGTGGAACGGAAATGCACCGATCAATAAAACATCCTGATCAACGTGAATCAAACGTTGTGACGGGTTCAGGTGCCACGTAATGCAATCCGCAATTCACCTTTTATCGTTTCATCTATTTATTTGCTTGTTTGTAAACAAATATAAACAGTCATTTCGCACTTTGATCTCACACTGAAGTGGCACGGTAATGAGTGTCTCTTGCATTTTTGTTTTATTCCTCTCGTACAGCTTACAGCTTTTGCTCCACACATCCCCCACATCAACAGGCACGCGCACGTGCGAGCTTCATAATTTTATCGAAACCAATTTTCACTATCCGCCCGCGTGGTCAACGGTAATGGAAAATCATCGTGTGGTCAGCTGGGAAGGGTAGCATTAAACCATGCTACACGATCTGCTCCGTGCTGTTGAGGGCAATGGACGGGATGAGATTTACAGACCAAAGAAACCACGATCAAATTTCAAATAGAATCGAGTGCAACTCAAAAGCTACTTATCATGCCCAAAAGAGAGGCTCTTGGTATGGTATAATACAACAAACAAGCAACAACAAAAAAAAACTCCAAACATGAAAATTGCATTGTAAAACCACAACCCACAAGCCTACCAACGTACACTGCAGTAGAATAGTTTATGAATGTTTCGAACAGAGGCAACGAGCCGTAAAACGATGCGCAACTAATGCGAAAAAAAAGGAAAGTAAAAAAATCACCTTTGTCCATGTCCTTATATCTCCGGAACCTTTGCCGACAACAGAAGAACGTTGTCATTTTTACATAAAAACACAAGTGGAAGGAAATTTAATTATCTTCACAAGGCGCGGGCCCGTACCGTACCGTAGAGCGTACTGATTCCGTCGACGATTATGCTGCCCGCCAGGCGAAGAGAAAACTGTACACCATGACCACAAGACAAAAGTTCATTTTCCTTCCGGATCTTCTTGAAGTGACTGCTCTACAATGGTGCGAAACAGAAAACAAAATAAATTTGCCACATTTTCCATTCTTCCGTTGAAGCCGGCCGCGTGAAGCATCAAAGCATGGGAATGAGAAGAAACCGCGAGGCGATCGAGGTGCACCGACCGACCAGCCGATCCCCCGCGCCAAGAACATAATCCGTGTCGAAACGAAGCCAATGAAGCCACCCCGGAACTGCTGACTTCAGCTAGAACCATGCTCTCTCTCTCTCTCTCTCTCATTCGCATGTCTCTCTTCTAGCTGCTGTTTTCCACCAGCCGAAAACTTCACACACAAGATCCTGCCACTGCATCGGTATTGCTACTTTGACCATCCGCGCCGTCGACGACTTCGACGCAAGAAATCCTCCCGTCTAGACGAAGTCTACCGAGAATGGGTTTATAGTGTTTTTGAAACACTAAAGCGAATAGGAAAAAACTAACACCACACACCACCGAAATGTGGAAAAGCTTTGTTGTGTGAATGTGACTGAGAGTGGGGCGGATTTTCCCTTCTCAACACCAGACTTTCAAATTATTGGCTGCAAACACAGTGTGCTTGCTTGAAACAGCAAGCAAGTGACGCGGCATCGGTTTTTTTGCGGTAGACACAGCACGGGTGCGTGTACACAGAGCAGTGGAAAAATATCGATCGGCAAAACCAAATCACCATCATTTCTACGCTGGCAGGATAATTATGCTCGCGGAAAGGAATGTTGGTTTTAAAGCGAACATTTAAAAATTCAATTTGTTGTGATTGATATGCAATATATGGTTTGCTTTAGACAGTACTATTACCGGTTTAGTTTAGACTCACCTTCAACCGGTTCGCTAAAGTCAAACAAACCACAAAGCGTACAAAAATATTAGCTCCAGATACGGATTTAAGTTCGGTTTAACTTTTTTTTCCGTAACACTTTTCACAAGCGGTTAAGAACGGAGCTTTAGACAGGCGCTTGCAGTTGCTTTGTGGTTTATTTTTGTGTTCCTTACCGATGCAACACGGAGAGCAAACTGGAAAACTGATAGGCACCGCAACCGCAATGCTAGAAAGTTTAATTAACGAGCTTCTCGGACCGATACTTCTGTTTGAAGACCGTGAGCGAAACAGTGCATCGTAACACCGGTACGCTTTCATAACGCGGTCTTAACCACTAGGGGCAAAGAAGGTAGCGTAAGCGATACTAAAAGCTTTTCAATTAAATTTTTTGTGGTACATTTTTGAAATTGAGATTGAGCCGTCCATGAATTGGATCGATAATCGTGCTGATGGTTGGACTTAAGTGAAACGAATATCTATTTGAGCAGGAGTTGGTTGCAGAAACACTAAGAAAAAGTACGTTTCAGTGACAATTAATACTATTATGTTTTATTCCTTGGCACAACAGGGTTCGGCAATATCAGGGTCTATGATAACTTAAGCTGAAAAACATGAAAATATTAGGTCATCTTCTGACAAACAGAAGCTTATGCCTACTGACACATTATTTTGACCCACGCGTCACAAAATTGTATATTTATTGTTTAAAAAATTGTGCTTCAAAGGTTCAAAGAATTACTGCATTCGACTATTTTACAGTGAAAAATACAGTCAAGGTATCTTTCATACTGGTATCTTCGTGTTAAAAACTACCAACTACCGCTATTTGCCAAGAAGATAGACAATACCTAAACCTTGTTATCCTATTTATTATTACAGTTTACTATATTAAATGAAAACCTTATAATTACAGCATAAAACTTATGATTAAAGGTACAGATAAACGTTTGAAGCTAACACCTTCACTGTATACCCTACGATTGCTGTAGAATTATTGCGAAATATGACTTCCAACATTGCTATCTAAACATTTAATAGTTTATTCATTAGCACATCAAGAATGAAACCAAAAAGATTAGTAAACTGGATCAAATTCTAGCTCTTTATTCGCTTTCCGTCAGCAAGCACCCGGGAATAGTGAAACCATTTACTAGACGATAGTCCACAAAAAGCAAGTTACAGAAAAATAAGGTTCAATGAGCAGATTCAGTTACCGGATTAGTTATAAAGCATAAGCTACATTTCACACACCGTTCCACGTGCCCGTTTTTTTCCTCGTTTTATGTTTAATTTGTCTCTCTTTCCCACTAAATTGTCATCAGTCGAATGGATAGGGTTCGGTGGAAAGTTAAAGATTAGCGCAGCAGTGAATCCACTGCGAAAGTCACTCCCTAAAAGTTACGCAACACTCAGAGGTTGCAGCAAGTGAAAAAGGGAAGTCGTCAGTGCAGATTAAGTTTTCATCGGCTTAAGCTCTTTGCAGCTTGTAGCAAAGTCCGTTCGTGGAGGATTGAAGGTTTAGGTGGTGATTCGAAAATAAAGTTTGCTGTATTTAGCAGAGTATATCAAATTTTCTTTTTCCAATGTAAAAGCTTCATAGAAAAAGGATTTTAAATAAAATGTTACCAACATTTGAAGCTCTTTTTACATAAATGTCGTGGTTGTATCCATCTTTGAATAACGTCTACTATACGAATTAGAAAAAAACGTCATTCTTTCCCAATTGAATGTTTTCATTACTTAATAATCCCAATGTACAAATGACATTCCCTACGAAAAAAAGGAATCCCATCACTATTTCATTATCAACCAATATATGAAAAAAAAACGCACGTTCCAGGGACACCCCGTCCATGTAAGGACATGGTGCAAATTTCATTCCAAACGTCGTACACTGACCATGACACGTCTTCACCAGCATGTGCCCAAATCCACTGTGGTTAAATAACAAAAACAACTACACCACTGCCTAGCACGCTCTCTACAGAAACTAGCAGCTTCTCGAGTATATGTGGCAGTAAAATGTCATGTTGAAAATTTATAGTCCCTTATTCCAAGTGAAAGCGGTGCTACCTTCCTGTTTGTGTGTTGCAAAATAAAAGCAAAAAATCTTCACACTCACACACACACACACACATCCACTACACTGAAGTGGCACGGTAATGAGTGTCTCTTGCATTTTTGTTTTATTCCTCTCGTACAGCTTACAGCTTTTGGTCCGCACATCCCCCACATCAACAGGCACGCGCACGTGCGAGCTTCATAATTTTATCGAAACCAATTTTCACTATCCGCCCGCGTGGTCAACGGTAATGGAAAATCATCGTGTGGTCAGATGGGAGGGGTAGCATTAAATCATGCTACACGATCTGCTCAGTGCTGTTGAGGGCAATGGACGGGATGAGATTTACAGACCAAAGAAACCACGATCAAATTTCAAATAGAATCGAGTGCAACTCAAAAACTACTTATTATGCCCAAAAGAGAGGCTCTTGGTATGGTATAATACAACAAACAAGCAACAACAACAAAAACTCCAAACATGAAAATTGCATTGTAAAACCACAACCCACAAGCCTACCAACGTACACTGCAGTAGAATAGTTTATGAATGTTTCGAACAGAGGCAACGAGCCGTAAAACGATGCGCAACTAATGCGAAAAAAGGGAAGCAAAAAAAAAAATCACCTTTGTCCATGTCCTTATATCTCCGGAACCTTTGCCGACAACAGAAGAACGTTGTCATTTTTACATAAAAACACAAGTGGAAGGAAATTTAATTATCTTCACAAGGCGCGGGCCCGTACCGTACCGTAGAGCGTACTGATTCCGTCGACGATTATGCTGCCCGCCAGGCGAAGAGAAAACTGTACACCATGACCACAAGACAAAAGTTCATTTTCCTTCCGGATCTTCTTGAAGTGACTGCTCTACAATGGTGCGAAACAGAAAACAAAATAAATTTGCCACATTTTCCATTCTTCCATTGAAGCCGGTCGCGTGAAGCATCAAAGCATGGGAATGAGAAGAAACGGCGAGGCGATCGAGGTGCGCCGACCGACCAACCGACCCCCCGCGCCAAGAACATAATCCGTGTCGAAACGAAGCCAATGAAGCCACCCCGGAACTGCTGACTTCAGCTAGAACCATGCTCTCTCATTCGCATGTCTCTCTTTTAGCTGCTGTTTTCCACCAGCCGAAAACTCCACACACAAGATCCTGCCACTGCATCGGTATTGCTACTTTGACCATCCGCGCCGTCGACGACTTCGACGCAAGAAATCCTCCCGTCTAGACGAAGTCTACCGAGAATGGGTTTATAGTGTTTTTGAAACACTAAAGCGAATAGGAAAAAACTAACACCACACACCACCGAAATGTGGAAAAGCTTTGTTGTGTGAATGTGACTGAGTTGGGAGGATTTTCCCTTCTCAACACCAGACTTTCAAATTATTGGCTGCAAATACAGTGTGCTTGCTTGAAACAGCAAGCAAGTGACGCGGCATCGGTTTTTGCGGCAGACACAACACGGGTGCGTGTACACAGAGCAGTGGAAAAATATCGATCGGCAAAACCAAATCACCATCATTTCTACGCTGGCAGGATAATTATGCTCGCGGAAAGGAATGTTGGTTTTAAACGAACATTTAAATATTCAATTTGTTGTGATTGATATGCAATATATGGTTTGCTTTAGACAGTACTATTACCGGTTTAGTTTAGACTCGCCTTCAACCGGTTCGCTAAAGTCAAACAAACCACAAAGCGTACAGAAATATTAGCTCCAGATACGGGTTTAAGTTCGGTTTAACTTTTTTTTCCGTAACACTTTTCACAAGCGGTTAAGAACGGAGCTTTAGACAGGCGCTTGCAGTTGCTTTGTGGTTTATTTTTGTGTTCCTTACCGATGCAACACGGAGAGCAAACTGGAAAACTGATAGGCACCGCAACCGCAATGCTAGAAAGTTTAATTAACGAGCTTCTCGGACCGATACTTCTGTTTGAAGACCGAGAGCGAAACAGTGCATCGTAGCACCGGTACGCTTTCATGACGCGGTCTTAACCACTAGGGGCAAAGAAGGTAGCGTAAGCGATACTAAAAGCTTTTCAATTAATTTTTTTGTGGTACATTTTTGAAATTGAGATTGAGCCGTCCATGAATTGGATCGATAATCGTACTGTTGGTTGGACTTAAGTAAAACGAATATCTATTTGGGCAGGAGTTGGTTGCAGAAACACTAAGAAAAAGTACGTTTCAGTGACAATCAATGCTTTTAAGTTTTATTCCTTGGCACAACAGGCTTCGGCAATATCGGGGTCTATGATAATTTAATTATCTTCTGTCAAACAGAAGCTTATGCCTAAGGACATATCATTTTGACACACGGTTCACTAAGCGCGTCACAAAATTGTATATTTATTGTTTAAAAAATTGTGCTTCAAAGGTTCAAAGAATTACTGCATTCGACTATTTTACAGTGAAAAATACAGTCAAGATATTACCAAAACAAACCATTTTAGAGCACCTACTCGAACCAATTCAAACGTCCAAATGGGATTTTATAATGATTTCTTCGTGTTAACAACTACCAACAATATTTGATAAAAAGACAGACAACACCTAAATCTTGTTGACAATACGGCGTCAAGCCGTAATAATGGATAATAAAAAACCTAAATCTTGTTATCCTATTTACTATTACAGTTTACTATATTAAATAAAAACCTTATAATTACAGCATAAAACTTATGATTAAAGGTACAGATAAACGTTTGAAGCTAACACCTTCACTGTATACCCTATGATTGCTGTAGAATTATTGCGAAATATGACTTCCAACATTGCTATCTAAACATTTAATAGTTCATTCATTAGCCCATCAAGGATGAAACCAAAAAGATTAGTAAACTGGATCAAATTTTAGCTCTTTATTCGCTTGCCGTCAGCAAGCACCCGGGAATAGTGAAACCATTTACTAGACGATAGTCCACAAAAAGCAAGTTACAGAAAAATAAGGTTCAATGAGCAGATTCAGTTACCGGATTAGTTAGAAAGCATAAGCTACATTTCACACACCGTTCCACGTGCCCGTTTTTTCCTCGTTTTATGTTTAATTTGTCTCTCTTTCCCACTAAATTGTCATCAGTCGAATGGATAGAGTTCGGTGGAAAGTTAAAGATTAGCGCAGCAGTGAATCCACTGCGAAAGTCACTCCCTAAAAGTTACGCAACACTCAGAGGTTGCAGCAAGTGAAAAAGGGAAGTCGTCAGTGCAGATTAAGTTTTCATCGGCTTAAGCTCTTTGCAGCTTGTAGCAAAGTCCGTTCGTGGAGGATTGAAGGTTTAGGTGGTGTTTCGAAAATAATGTTTGCTGTTTTTAGTAGAGTATATCAAATTTTCTTTTTCCAATGTAAAAGCTTCATATAAAAAGGATTTTAAATAAAATGTTACCAACATTTGAAGCTCTTTTTACATAAATGTCGTGGTTGTATCCATCTTTGAATAACGTCTACTATACGAATTAGAAAAAAACGTCATTCTTTCCCAATTGAATGTTTTCATTACTTAATAATCCCAATGTACAAATGACATTCCCTACGAAAAAAAGGAATCCCATCACTATTTCATTACTAACCAATATATGAAAAAAACGCACGTTCCAGGGACACCCCGTCCATGTAAGGACATGGTGCAAATTTCATTCCAAACGTCGTACACTGACCATGACACGTCTTCACCAGCATGTGCCCAAATCCACTGTGGTTAAATAACAAAAACAACTACACCACTGCCTAGCACGCTCTCTACAGAAACTAGCAGCTTCTCGAGTATATGTGGCAGTAAAATGTCATGTTGAAAATTTATAGTCCCATATTCCAAGTGAAAGCGGTGCTACCTTCCTGTTTGTGTGTTGCAAAATAAAAGCAAAAAATCTTCACACACACATCCACACTGGAGCTAGAGACTCTCTCTCCTCTCTCTCTCCGCAAACTGCCGTTGTTGCTGCTTCTTTCTTCTGTAAACGTTAAAATTGTCTGTGGAATACCAATCAAGCACTTTCGCCAGGCTGAATGCTTTTGGCTCGCCCCCCTGCGCTACGTTTCGTACCAGAAACTCAAGTATCGTTTGGAATTGAAAAACGATGCAACAAAATGTGTGTCCTCAACAGTTTTCGGACAACACACGGTAAGCGTTTCGATGCATACGTTGCCCGCTGCTAGTGGATTTCCAATTGAAATGAACGATGAATTCAGGGACGGAAATCGCACAAACGTGTCTTTTCAGCCGCAGGCAACCATTACCGCGTCAAGGTGTAAAGCGATTAGTGTGTAGCTCTGTGTCGATTGATGTTTAGCAGTGAAATGTAGTTGTTGTATGATACGCACAAATGATTTAAAATTTTAAATGAAAACTATGTTATCAAAAACCTGTCTTAAAACTTCATTCCAGTTTTTAGACTATAAATTCATAACCACTACCGTAACCCTAATGTACAGGATAGGTTAAAAAAACGTCCAACAAACCATAAACATTTGCGGTATGTTTGGAATGGTCAGTTTGTGATTCGATTGAGGAAGAGATAAAACCGATTAGCTAAAAAAGTAGAACGCCAGCAGCAGATAATGGTAAACCACATCCAATTCATTCACACTTCCTGAGCAGCAAGTCGATAACGATCATAGTTTTCTGTTTTTGCTTGGCCAGCTTCCGCTAGAAAGGGAAAAACTTTCCCATGATATCATATCCTTTGGCTAGTTTTATCTGTTCTGGCAGATGAGAAAGGCATGGTAACTTCATAGGTAGGAAAACGTGTTCTGTTTCTCTGCTTTGGGTGAAATTTGCACGCCACTCTCTAGCTAGTGCAAGAGCTTTAGTTGGAGGTAGTTTTAAGTTTTTTTTGGTAAGGAATAAATCTATGAAAAGAGAACATCAAACCGTTGGCATGGTTTTAAATCAATATAAAGCAACAATTTATACTGTATCGCTCAGTAACTCTTGTTTTCGTTGTAGATATGTATTAATAAAGAAATTTTTAATATGAATATTTGTTACCTGACGTAGACAAATCACATACATGTGACAGCTATCCCATAATAGTGATATAAGTTAACAGATGATTGATCATTAGAAATGTTGAAATATCCGTCAAAATATATGGTGCTATGAAAGTATTATAGTACACTCATATAACGACGAATTAAAAAAGATTCCTTAATATTCAAAATCCATTTCCGATTGCAAAAAGACAAAGCTTCTAAACGTGTAGCGCCCACCGTTTATCATTAGCGTACATTTAAGCTGCTGATGTCTTATTTCATTAGGAGCGGTGCAAACAAACGCTCGAGCCACACTCATTTGCGAAACGAACGAAACATGCCAGCATCAGGGACACTCAATCAGCATCCTCAAGCACCAGTGCACCACGCTACAGCTTTGGATGTTTAGTAACGATCTTTTAAAAAGCGCTCTAAAGCGATGGAAAGCAAACAGAACGAATAAATTTCAATATGAACCAACGTCAACAAGCACACCGCGGGCTGAGCTAGTGAATCATCCGGGTCCGAAACGTTTCCAGAGATTGAATCACGGTATCGTTTAAGAAGGTAAACAGGACATCAATTTAAAATGAAATATTAGAGTGGTGGAGCGACGAGAAAAAAAAACAACAACTGCGGAATACCGCAATTCAGCGAATAAATCAAGCATAAACGAGAAGACCAATAATTACCTTCATGGTATCGTTCGTTTTTGGGTTCCGATGCTTGATGCAGAGTGAATCTAAGCTTTTGGGATATAAGATAAATAAACTACAAAAAATTCTACAGATCTGAATTGAGTATTAATCCCAAGTTTTTTTATTAAAAGAGACATTAAGGTATAAGGTGGCAGCACATTATATTATCACAAGAGTAACATGTCCGTAACTTAATTGAAGTAATACATTTTCAAAATCACCATTAAGACGTCCACACAACGAATGACTTTCCAAAATCGAGAATGAACTATAATTAGTTGCTGACAGATTGCTTCACTCGTTTCCGTAGCCAAACTGTGCCAGGCAGGCTTTCATCGTGCCCATTAATTCTGACTCATTAGGGACGTGCGACCGAAGAGCTTTCTTGTCTGTTTCATATTTAATGAAACGGTTACTAAAAGTGAGTGGAGTGAGTTCATGAGTGAACCATAGACTCAGGCGCTTCGAATCGATGGATGTTTTTAGCAAACCAAACCTGACGCAAGCCAACATCGAAGGAGGGTTTAATTTCTCCCACACTAAAGGCCATAAAAATGATAAGTTGCACTACCGTAACCCTAATGTACAGGATAGGTTAAAAAAACGTCCAACAAACCATAAACATTTGCGGTATGTTTGGAATGGTCAGTTTGTGATTCGATTGAGGAAGAGATAAAACCGATTAGCTAAAAAAGTAGAACGCCAGCAGCAGATAATGGTAAACCACATCCAATTCATTCACACTTCCTGAGCAGCAAGTCGATAACGATCATAGTTTTCTGTTTTTGCTTGGCCAGCTTCCGCTAGAAAGGGAAAAACTTTCCCATGATATCATATCCTTTGGCTAGTTTTATCTGTTCTGGCAGATGAGAAAGGCATGGTAACTTCATAGGTAGGAAAACGTGTTCTGTTTCTCTGCTTTGGGTGAAATTTGCACGCCACTCTCTAGCTAGTGCAAGAGCTTTAGTTGGAGGTAGTTTTAAGTTTTTTTTGGTAAGGAATAAATCTATGAAAAGAGAACATCAAACCGTTGGCATGGTTTTAAATCAATATAAAGCAACAATTTATACTGTATCGCTCAGTAACTCTTGTTTTCGTTGTAGATATGTATTAATAAAGAAATTTTTAATATGAATATTTGTTACCTGACGTAGACAAATCACATACATGTGACAGCTATCCCATAATAGTGATATAAGTTAACAGATGATTGATCATTAGAAATGTTGAAATATCCGTCAAAATATATGGTGCTATGAAAGTATTATAGTACACTCATATAACGACGAATTAAAAAAGATTCCTTAATATTCAAAATCCATTTCCGATTGCAAAAAGACAAAGCTTCTAAACGTGTAGCGCCCACCGTTTATCATTAGCGTACATTTAAGCTGCTGATGTCTTATTTCATTAGGAGCGGTGCAAACAAACGCTCGAGCCACACTCATTTGCGAAACGGACGAAACACGCCAGCATCAGGGACACTCAATCAGCATCCGCAAGCACCAGTGCACCACGCTACGGCTTTGGATGTTTAGTAACGATCTTTTAAAAAGCGCTCTAAACGATGGAAAGCAAACAGAAAGAATAAATTTCAATATGAACCAACGTCAACAAGCACACCGCGGGCTGAGCTAGTGAATCATCCGGGTCCGAAACGTTTCCAGAGATTGAATCACGGTATCGTTTAAGAAGGTAAACAGGACATCAATTTAAAATGAAATATTAGAGTGGTGGAGCGACGAGAAAAAAAAACAACAACTGCGGAATACCGCAATTCAGCGAATAAATCAAGCATAAACGAGAAGACCAATAATTACCTTCATGGTATCGTTCGTTTTTGGGTTCCGATGCTTGATGCAGAGTGAATCTAAGCTTTTGGGATATAAGATAAATAAACTACAAAAAATTCTACAGATCTGAATTGAGTATTAATCCCAAGTTTTTTTATTAAAAGAGACATTAAGGTATAAGGTGGCAGCACATTATATTATCACAAGAGTAACATGTCCGTAACTTAATTGAAGTAATACGTTTACAAAATCACCATTAAGATGTCCACACAACGAATGACTTTCCAAAATCGAGAATGAACTATAATTAGTTGCTGACAGATTGCTTCACTCGTTTCCGTAGCCAAACTGTGCCAGGCAGGCTTTCATCGTGCCCATTAATTCTGACTCATTAAGGACGTGCGACCGAAGAGCTTTCTTGTCTGTTTCATATTTAATGAAACGGTAACTAAAAGTGAGTGGAGTGAGTTCATGAGTGAACCATAGACTCATCCAGTTCGAATCGATGGATGTTTTTAGCAAACCAAACCTGACGCAAGCCAACATCGAAGGAGGGTTTAATTTCTCGCACACTAAAGGCCATGATGATAAAAAATGATAAGTTGATAGAATGCTAGGAAAGACGAATTATTTTCGTTCGAAGAAAACCCCAACCAACCGTTTGTAGATACAGCTATTTTCGGCAAAAGTTAAATACTTCATGAAGCTTCACTTTCCATCAACAGATTATAAAGTTTCCATAACAATTAATAGGTAAAACGATGAAGAGTAATTATCATGACTCAGCTTTTAGAAGAAAATTTTGAAGAGTAATATCTAATGCATCTAGAGTAGATGCAAAGGCTCAAATTTAAACTTATCAACTCCAACAGCCTTGGCGAAAAATATCAAATTGTTTTTATACCCTCAAAACTATTTATTTTAACATTTTAAACATCTGAACCTAAAAATTCCCATCAACACTGATCTATTCTTCATCATTTTGGGCTGTCAATGAAGCGGTTGAGCTAGTCATCAGATATAATTGAATAATGGTGAAAGCGCAAGACATTTTCCCTGTCAGCAAACGTATGCAAAGAAAACTACTAAAGTGAATACCGCACTAGAGAAGCCACCACAGCTTTACAACGGCTTTTGTCTGTCGTCTATCGATGTGGTGTCATATCATTTCC
This sequence comes from Anopheles maculatus, assembly GCA_002091835.1. NCBI lineage: Eukaryota > Metazoa > Arthropoda > Insecta > Diptera > Culicidae > Anopheles > Anopheles maculatus. The sequence goes on along the minus strand of KZ061699.1, from coordinate 52,740 downwards.
GGTAGAAACATACGTTCGCTCCCACCTTTCATTAATAAAGACATTCAACCAGCACTAAAATCCAAGCCGGATGTGTTGATTCATCCATTTAAACATTGGCGACCACACCTCACGATGCTTTCACCCTGCACGCTTATAGTTCGAAAGGTTTACAATCGGATGCCATTAAGTAACTCACTCCGGCAAGCAATATGTGTGTGATAGTGGGAAACGATATCGACATCCTGTGAGCTTAAAGAGAACTTCCTTTAGCTGCTGTTTCAGATTTTGTGAGCAGTTCATGTTTTATTCTACGGAGCTAATTTTAGCAGAAACATCTACGTCAGCTATGGTATAGTTAGTCGTGTGTACAACTGCGTGGCAAGATAAACAGGAAGTTCAGTGAGCTTCCTTTAGCAGCTTTGTCGGGAAACCCTTTTTTGTCGGGAAACATTACACCCGTAGTCGCTAAATCAACCAACCGGAAAATGGGAACAGTCTTCCGAGGGCTGCCGAGTTTTGGTTCGCAGCTTGAACTGGTTTGATTAATCGAACATTCTCCTGTTCTAATGTTTAAGGCATTCGATTCTTAAAGATAAAGGAGAGATCGAATGTGTGTGTGTGTGTATGAAGAAAGAGTGAAGAATGACCTAAATAAACATTTCACCTGCAGCAACTTGAATTCAGCTTTAAACTAAACTCCGAGACATCCCAACCGAAAGTTCTAACGCAGTGCTCACCAAATAACTTTAATTAATGACAATGCACTAACGCTCGATTGCGACAGGAAAATCGGTATCAAGCGTGTGGAAATTATTATCAACAAAACTGTGCACCGCAATGCAATGTTCCATATTCCAAAAAACCCTCCCCGGACCGCAACCGACTGACCGGAGGGAGTTCGAGGCTTCGGGTCGAAAGGCGCGGGAATATCCTCAGTTTTGCAGTGCGAGAGATAAATTGAAAACTTGCTCATGCGCTCATTATTTTGCACCGACCGCACCAAGCGAATACAAATTTGGTGCAGCTGTATCAACCACCAACGAGACCTGGTAGAGTAGTGATTTAGGAAGCGAGATCCGATTTAGCCAAAATCGACCATGCTACAAAACACATAACCTCTAAACCTTTCGGGGGGGAAAAACTAAACCTCTTTTTCACATACAACCCGAAGCAGAAGTGGCCGCTGTACAGAGCATAAAACTAATGAATAAAATTTTCCACCACGTTCCTCCCTAATGCTTCCTTTCCGATCGTTGATCGTCATAATCACCGTCATGGTGCAGCATCCGCTCACCGGTAATCATCAAGGGGTGGGTTTTTTTGGGGAGGGGGTGGGCCGTGGTCGAAACCACCAACTATTTTCCACGGCATTTTCTCAAACCCTCCAGCGAATGCTCTGTCGCGCACACACACACACACGTAAAGGAAACATGGAAATGAAAAGTTTGACGTTTTGGCAGTGTGTGTGTATGAAGAAAGAGTGAAGAATGACCTAAATAAACATTTCACCTGCAGCAACTTGTAATCAGCTTTAAACTAAACTCCGAGACATCCCAACCGAAAGTTCTAACGCAGTGCTCACCAAATAACGCTTTAATTAATGACAATGCACTAACGCTCGATTGCGACAGGAAAATCGGTATCAAGCGTGTGGAAATTATTATCAACAAAACTGTGCACCGCAATGCAATGTTCCATATTCCAAAAAAAACCCTCCCCGGACCGCAACCGACTGACCGGAGGGAGTTCGAGGCTTCGGGTCGAAAGGCGCGGGAATATCCTCAGTTTTGCAGTGCGAGAGATAAATTGAAAACTTGCTCATGCGCTCATTATTTTGCACCGACCGCACCAAGCGAATACAAATTTGGTGCAGCTGTATCAACCACCAACGAGACCTGGTAGAGTAGTGATTTAGGAAGCGAGATCCGATTTAGCCAAAATCGACCATGCTACAAAACACATAACCTCTAAACCTTTCGGGGGGGAAAAACTAAACCTCTTTTTCACATACAACCCGAAGCAGAAGTGGCCGCTGTACAGAGCATAAAACTAATGAATAAAATTTTCCACCACGTTCCTCCCTAATGCTTCCTTTCCGATCGTTGATCGTCATAATCACCGTCATGGTGCAGCATCCGCTCACCGGTAATCATCAAGGGGTGGGTTTTTTTGGGGAGGGGGTGGGCCGTGGTCGAAACCACCAACTATTTTCCACGGCATTTTCTCAAACCCTCCAGCGAATGCTCTGTCGCGCACACACACACACACGTAAAGGAAACATGGAAATGAAAAGTTTGACGTTTTGGCAACTCGTACCACTTACACAGGGGAAAGGAATGTATGTTTTCGTGCTTGTATGTGTGAATTGAAACGAACTACCATAACGGTCAAGGGTCAATAAATTAAAGAGTGGCGCTCTACAGGAAAGGTTTATCTGCAGGTTTGAGAAACACGCTGTATAAAAGTTTTGTTTAATCGAGGAGATATTAAATTTAAATTCAAACCAAAAACTTGTTGATAATGCTTGAAAGGAGCTCAACTTACATACTGCACAGCACTTCACCAGTTGAAAGAGCAAGACCGAACTTTAAAGCCTATATTGATGGGAAGCCACCGATACACACAATAATATGATCTGATGGCCGGCTGTTTTCCATCGATATAGTTAAAGTTATGCCGTAACTTGTGACAGGCGTCAAAAGTTTTTCAATTTACGGTTTCGTTTCATGTTGCAGAGCGCAAACATAAACCATGTTTGACGGCAAATGTATGGACTCTCCACAGAAATAGATGCAACAGATTATGTTTAGCAATAAACAACGGCGTTACATGTATCCGTTGCTTTTTAAACAACAATTTGCCAGAAAAAAGGTAAATTTAAGAAAACCTATTTAAAATGGTACATAAATTCCTACGGTGAGTTTATTGGAGGTTGTTTTTTTTTAACATTCCACATTGAATCCAACTGAGCGATTCGAAAAATGTTCAAACAAGTTTGTCAAGGCTGACATATTTTTCACCAGCTTTTGTTTTTCTTTTATTTGCCCCATGTTTTTCCATAAAGTCCACCTGCGCCACACTGGAGCTAGAAAAAGCCTGTACACACTATTTCATCGATGGGTTGATTGATCTAAATTGTTCGTACAGCTGCATTCCGTGCCGTGTGTCCATCGATTCGCGAAGGAAAAATGTGCACCACTCACACGTTCGCTGCCTCTGTTGCAAAAAAAGCTACCAGAAACGAAAATAAAAGAGGGAAAAAAACGACAGTGCGTTCAGGGACACCACACCACATCACAGCATCGGGATTCCGTGTATACATATCATAATTTTCCATGCCATTTGTTCTGGTTTTTGTTTGTAGGTCTCGTGTCGTACAGCGATGGTTTTTTCTCGGTGGGTTTTTTTTTAAGTATTCCTGCAACATTCCAGCGAGGCAAAAACCAAGCTTTACACGAAGTCCTTGATTTGTCCCTACATTCCATCCATTAGAGCGCACGTATGCGTGTGTGTATGTGCAATGGTTCGCGGAATGGGTCCTATTACATATTCTACTGCGGGCTCGGTACACGTATAGTACACGGATGTACGCGAAGAACACATTTGCTGGACTGAAATATCATTGCGCACACACACAGATGGCGGCAGCTTTTATACATCTAATCTTTGATCTCAACTGCACATATACACATGATGTGTCCTACATTGCAATGCATTTTTGGTGCGCCGTTCTGTTTCGTTGGAGCGGATAAAGGAGGTTACAAATCACAGGGATCGGCGTACTACTTTTACGGTTAACCAAGTCGTCGGCATGTCAACGCGTTGTGGAGGAGCGAAATGGTCTCGTTATCATTGCATATTCTGCAGTGTTCGTTCTTGAAAAGATTGTAGAATGATACTATGATGAAATCGTTAATGTGGCACGACAAAATATCAGAGCTTTCATCTAAATATGAGTTACTTCGTGTCCAGATTTCCCTGGAAAATAATGAAAACAGAAACAAAAGAATCGTTTTTTGAAATTAATGAAGATTAAAGATGTGTTAATGGGAACGATCTTGTGGCGCAGTTGTTGGCGGTCAGTTTCATAGTGATTTTGTTCACTTTTTCCATGATGGCGCCGTGTAGTAAGCAGAAGAAAAATAAAATAAACTGTTATATTAAAATTATAAAATTATAACAAAAAAGAACAAGATTTCAAATACTAATCACAACGTAATTGGTTTTTAAATAAAACTTCATAATTCACTACACTTTTTATGTTTTGATAGCACTTTTATTACTTACACTAAACAAAATTATGTTAACCATAATGGAGACGCCCAGTATCTCATGATTTGTAGTTGATAGACCAATATCTATGTAAGTAACACAAGCTTTTTTCGCAAAGGCCGCAAAAAAATAAGATTAGAAGACTTTAACTTAAAATAACATGTTGAATATAAATTTGTTTGACTGTTTAATAGAAGGTCCCTTAACATGTACAGACTTTCTGGTTGAAGTTATCATAGACATATCATAGTTATCCTAGTTATCATTTGAAAAATGATGAGGTCAAAAATAGGCTAGTGGTCGTGGCAATAGACACTCACTCGGATCTCACGTTCTCCCGTATAAAGGAGTGACTATATCCGTGGCGTGGCGCCATTTAATCATTTAACCAATAAACTATTAGTTGAACCTTGTTTTCAGATTAATACATTCTGAATCATCCAAAACTTATAATTTATTTAGAGTCTGTATTTACTCGCCAACACTTCTTCGCTCGCTCAAAGAATAACGCAATAGTAATGGATCTTCAATATTGAAGAATATATCATAAACTGAATCATTTAATAGACTAATAGGAGGTTCTGAATAACATTAACGACAAAAAATAATCATACATAAGAACGGCGGACTGACGCACGACCAGCTAAACACAACATGCATTTGGGCCACTCTTGCTTATCACGCTCGTTCTTTATGCACATCAACGCTCATAGCACCACCATCACTACCACGAAAATACACCTCTCATAAAGCATCAACCCACTTGCGTAAGAAAAACTTACACTAAACAAAATTACGTTAATCATAATGGAGACGCCCAGTATCTCATGATTTGTAGTTGATAGACCAATATCTATGTAAGTAACACAAGCTTTTTTCGCAAAGGCCGCAAAAAAATAAGATTAGAAGACTTTAACTTAAAATAACATGTTGAATATAAATTTGTTTGACTGTTTAATAGAAGGTCCCTTAACATGTACAGACTTTCTGGTTGAAGTTATCATAGACATATCATAGTTATCCTAGTTATCATTTGAAAAATGATGAGGTCAAAAATAGGCTAGTGGTCGTGGCAATAGACACTCACTCGGATCTCACGTTCTCCCGTATAAAGGAGTGACTATATCCGTGGCGTGGCGCCATTTAATCATTTAACCAATAAACTATTAGTTGAACCTTGTTTTCAGATTAATACATTCTGAATCATCCAAAACTTATAATTTATTTAGAGTCTGTATTTACTCGCCAACACTTCTTCGCTCGCTCAAAGAATAACGCAATAGTAATGGATCTTCAATATTGAAGAATATATCATAAACTGAATCATTTAATAGACTAATAGGAGGTTCTGAATAACATTAACGACAAAAAATAATCATACATAAGAACGGCGGACTGACGCACGACCAGCTAAACACAACATGCATTTGGGCCACTCTTGCTTATCACGCTCGTTCTTTATGCACATCAACGCTCATAGCACCACCATCACTACCACGAAAATACACCTCTCATAAAGCATCAACCCATTTGCGTAAGAAAAAGATGTCCTGCGTAAGCATGGAACCGTGTAATACAAAAGGTGTTAAAATATGTTATGCCACTGCTCGAGCACCATGTGTGAGTAACATTATAGAGAAGCGAGAATAAAAAAAGCGAATATCATCCCCCCAAAAAAACATGGATTCACCGTTTCGGGTGCCATTATGTGCAAGGGAAAACCCGTTACTACACCATCGCGCGCTACTTCCGACAGCGGGCCCTTCCGGTACGTGATAAGGTACACACCGAGTGCAGCCTAATCGTACGTAATATTTCTTCGGCCAACGAACGATCCGTTTTCCTCCGATGGGTGCGCGCTCTCCGCTTCCCCAATCGTGTAACCCATTTTCCCCACCCCATCCATCGATGATTACACGGTCGGGTTGCTTTCAACGGGTGAAGAATGGGTTTGTGATAGTATTCTAAAGGGAATGCTGTTGGGGATAGAAAGAAAAGCAACAACAAAAAAACGAACACCAAAAACCATTTTGAGGTGAAAAAAATGGCATGCATAAACTGGGGAGGCCACCACGGATATAGGAGCAAAAGAAAAATAAGACAGCCCACTTTTCCATTGCCCGCTCGCACCGTTAAGGGTGTGTGTGTGTGCGCGCCCTGCGAAACGATTTCCGTGCAGAAACACACATTCAAATCGGTGGTCTACTGATGCAACCAACCCCCGAGCCGGTAGTCGTTTTCTGCCGTGTGCTTCTGCTCGCACTGCAGCGCACCGTTCACTACAAAACCACCGCTAACAACTGGCAACTTGTTTCAACCATGGGGCATGGGTGATGGGACAATCGAGAAAGCAAAAGACGAACGAGCAGGAACACAAAGAAGCTAACAAAAGTAAAAAAAAAAACTAGAATTTGTCCTCCACCAATGGTAGAGAAATAATGATGATAGATTTTTTTTTCGGCAGTGTGCACTGCTAAATCTGCACCATTGAGCATCAACATCAGACAACATGTCGCTCGTTAGGTCGAGGACAGATTGGAGCTTTCCGCGGCAGGGTGAAAAATTGACCTATTTTACGTTGGGTGACAGATTGTCGCCGCTAAACGAGCTTCTGTTGAAAGTTTAATGTGTTTCGAAATCTTACATCCAAGTGACATTTGTTTGGCTTCATCTTAAAAGCTGTTAGGAAGTAAAACAAAACGACAAAAATAATAAGTTCCACAGAATATAAAGCTCATTTGCTGCTTTTCTGACCATTGACACCTACGCCGCCCGAAAGTTCAACGATCTTTGCGAAGAAAGTCGCCTTCAGTGCTGGTCACAAACACACGCTGCCAGCAGGCCAAAAGGCGCACTCAATTAACACGTCTTAAAACTTTCACATCCAACGCTCACATGCACTTGGTCGACCAAGATGGAAAGGGGGTCCACGATGGCACAGTCCAATTAGTAGTAGAGCTTTGCTCTAGCTATTGGGGTTTTCTTATCCTTGGGTCCCGTACACTCGCATCGACCTTCGGGGCACGGGAATCGGTTCGATGAAGATGTTGCTTCTGCCGAAGAAGCACACATGGATGTGCGGTTCGTTGCGCATCGATTGCCATTGCGGTGAAGGTAAAAATAATGAGCGGAAAAAGGAAACGTGGTCGTTTCCAAGTGGTTTCTGCAGCCCATGCCCCATGGGGACAAGGGGAAGCAAGATAAGAGAGTGAGGCCTGGCCAGGCCACAGGGATCAAATCGATCGGTCACAATGTTACACTTTACTTCACTGCAGCAACAATTTCTCGGGCGCCGAGTAAGAAGGAAAGATCGTGCGCCACTGTGTTACGTCAGGTGACGTTTGGTAAGATATTGGTGTCTGGTGCAAGAGTGTAAAACTTCTCGCCACAAGGAACGAGCGTACGACGACGACAGTGCACACCAGGCGCTGCAGCAAACGCGTGTCCTTTCTTCGCCATCATCATTTGTGGTCGTCGGAGTAGCAACCTGCAACAGTGTCAGGACACAAGCAAGTACATCTACACACCGTGTGGTTTTGTAGAGTGCCCTTTTCACTAAAGACACGGAAAAGCACACATGGAACGCCACAGCTGTTACGATTGGGAAGCGAGAGCTTCCTGCTGCTGTTGCTGCATCTTTCGTCAAACTCTTATCGCACCCATACCACGCCGTACCGCGCCGTACGTGTGCTTCTCTGTCGAAATGCAGCATCCAGCTTCATTTTTTACGAATGAAGCTGTGCGGAAGAAATCGTTACAGCTTACTCCCGTGCCGGGTGGAACCGGGCCAAAGTCCAACAAAGCCGGAACTCTTGTTGCATGTTGTTCGTTTCGGGAAGCAAATCGAAAGCACCAGACAGGACTTTCCAGAGCGGGAAAACAGTAAAATCTACCACTTTATTTCCAATCATGCTCGTTACGGAAGTGCACACGGTTTCTGACACGAAGGACGAAGCGAGAAACTTATCTTAAAACAAAGCGAAACTAACCACACACACACATATAGTACAAGGTATCACATTTTCTTCTGCAGTGAAAAAGCTTCCAAGGCGAAAAAGCTTTCGCCAACAGAACTGGCACTATCTTGGTTTTGCGACAGGTGTTTACCTTTTTTTGTTTTGTTATTTGATTTGCTTGGAAAATAGGAAACATTTACACGCGGTTTTAGCGACGGGAATGCATGAAGTACTGGGCGTCTCCTTTATTTTGACGAAACCAACTTTATTTCAGATACATTTTAGCAAAACAAGAAAAGAATTTTTGGAACACAATTTTTAATGAACAAGTTTCCCAAAAGCTTGTTTTGTTAACGAATATACAAATCCAAGTTATAAGCTAATATATAAATAATAAATTTACAAATAAATAAAGAAAGGCAATAACCTATTAATTAAGATTATTTAACAGCAACAATAAATCGAATAAAAAATTTAACGTATAAAAAATTGATACACACCTGATCTTACAAACATTTTCTTTTATAAGTACTGTTCTTTGCATTAAAAAAAAACATTTATCGGAGAATCTTCCGTTTGATCCACGTGTAATAACAATATTCTAGCTATAAATGGTACATGACCTTCCGTTTCTGCTTCCATCAATCAATCCAGTGACATTTTTGTACTTGCACTTGACACGATTGACCTTTCTCAACGGACAGACCCCACCTGAGATAATAAATTGTGCAAAAACCATTGTCCATATCATCGTGCTTGCCCACTTGCAGATAAAAATAGTCATTTCGGGGAAATTACAAGATAACGGAATCACAGAAATGTGACCCGTCCAAAAACCGTTTGACGGACGACGATTTCCGATCAGATTCGACAAGGTGAAAGAGGCTTCCCGTAATCCAATAATACGTCCACGATAATGTGGTTTCGGTTGTTGTTTTTTCTCTATTTTATATCGGGCAAGCTATCTCACCCTAGCGCATAATAGTTCCACAGAACTCGAGATACATGTTTGGATGCTGCTGTCTGACCCTTATCCGCAGTGTTATCTGATCCTTACAGGAACGGTTGCGCACATGGCACACTTTGTTACACACCGACCACAACACCGTCGAGCGATATGGTCCCAGGATGTGCGGGTCGCCCGCCCCCAGCCAAGAGCAATAACATTTCCACACAAAACCCACCACCCATAACGATAATTGAATGAATAAATCAATTTTCTACCAATACAGCCAGGCATCGTCACACGATGAAGTATGTCACGTCCCACATCCGGAGTCCGGGATGACACTGATAGAGAGCTCGGGAAGAGTACTTTTGTTCCGTTTGCCCGGTTTCGGACGGGGAAGTCCTTTACTTTCCGGAGCTGTCTCCGAGATCGAGACACTTGCGAGAGCGCTGCTTCAGGTCGAGGTGTGATGCTATCGAACGTTTTCAACGACCTGTGCTTGTGGAGTGTGTACCTGTGCTACTGACATGATGTGTCGGGGTCAGATGTCAATGCCGATCAGGAAGGCCATGATAAGAAGGAAAGGTTCACTCGTGCATAGTGCGGTGAAAATTCGCACAAGAAACGGACGGAACGGTAGGATTGTACAGAAACAGAAAAACGGATATGTAATAGGGAATGAGTGAATTTAGAACGACTCACAATTCTTGTTGAAACTTGTTGAACAAAAAGGCTGCTGCCTAGATGAATTAGACACCTACAACTAAAGCAATCGAAGATGCAAATCGTACTGAAAAAAGAGATCCAAAGCTAAGGTTGTTAAACATTTGATTACAACGCGCAATAAATCCCATTTCCCAGCTAAACTGTGTAAAACAATCACCAGAGACCCACGAAGATCGTGCCAGGTAAAACGCTTGTACGAAACCAACACAATAAAAGAAGAATAGCTTACAGCAAAACAACACAGTATCCGTCCATCATATGCAAAACAAACAAGCGATTTTTCTTGTGCCCAAGGCGCAGAAGGGTTCTCAATTCCCTGGAAAACGCAATTGAAAACACTTTGCTTTCTTCGTCGTATTCGTTTGCTGCCGACAGAGGCAAAATGGGCGCACGAGCGCAGAAGGAAACCTGGCCGGAATCAATTCAAGATTACAATTTCCGGAAGGCACTTTTTATTCCGTGCCTTTATGCAGCATAATGATGCACGAAATTGAAACAAACCCTCACCCAGGGGACTAGACGACGACAGAAAAAGGTTTTGCGAAACATCGTAACTCAATTGTTGTGGTTGTTTTTCTACTGTTTTTATATACACTGTTGTGTTATGTACAGCAAGGTTTTGTTGTTTAATTTAAGAAAATAAGCAATACAAATAGTCACAGTTTTTGATAAACTTTTCACTGTTTATACGCATATACATAATTTTAGCTAAATTATACTAACAAAAGAGAGGAAAAACTCAATATGAAAACTCGATTCAAACGCTATGCAAAGCAATATTACTTCAAAATGTTTTCCATCTGTCAGTCGGATGTACTATCTTCTGTGTCGTTTGAAACTTTCATTCCATTTAGAAGCAATGCAATTGCGACATTCACTTTGTTTCGTGGCAAATTGCATTTGGTTTCAAAAATGCATACTTGTAAGTAGTGTCTTGCACTACAGTTTCTACTTGCGCCGGGGCAAAAAGCCTCCACTCTCGAGCGTACGAGCGTACCAACACACGAGATTGAAGCAAAAACCGTCTCAAGACTTTGTACGGGAACACATGATAAGTAGGTATGCACCACGCACCGACGGAATAATGCTTTTCTGGCAGCATCTGGTCGGTGTCTTGTGCATGGCAGCACAGGCCGGTGCCCGATGCTTCCTTGTGCCCGTATGGATGAGTGATCCTCGGTCGCCCCCTGTGGCACAATCAAAGCAGACGAGAGGCACGAGGATAAATCCTATTTTATACGCTGCTTAAAAACACTATAAATATAGTACAATCTACATGCACCATGCGTACGAAACAGGCTTACGTGTGCAAAGTGGCAGAAAAATATGTACATCTCATTCGAAGGATGCAGCTGCAACCATTTCTTTGGTAGATTGAACCATAAACTATACCGCACGCCCGTGAGGCGAATAGGAGGACAGCATTTGCATTTTCGTATTTGCATACATTTCACCGGCAGAAAGATTTTATGTATTCTTATGATGAGTTCATTTTAAGTTTTATTGCCAATCTATTGTCGCATTCAGCTATAGCAAATGAAAGGGGTTGAGCCTTTAAGTTTGTAATTTAATGAGCAATTTAGTAAGAGCGAAGAAAATCATTATCACTTGTATAATAAGTTTAGATAGTTCTCTTATAATAATAGATCAACTATCGATACTCTCAGTGTAAATTTTACAAAGCCTTAACGTAAGAAGTACAATCCTCGTAAACAAATGACATTCAACAATGGTTAAATATTCATACACATGCAACACGCTTTTTCTCTCATTTTCTCCTGCCATTCCGAGCGAACGAAAATGGCAAAGAAAAATAAATTCACCTCACGAAAACAATAACGGAAATGAAAAATCGTTCACATACATCTCCGGGTGCCGAGTTCATTTGGCGAACACTTCAATGAAGAGAATTTCCCTCCCCGAAACACAACAGCCACCGCAGCCACCGTTCCGCAAGTGTTCCCGTGCGTGCAAAACAAGAGAAAAGAATGACCGGTCATTCATTTTGTGGCGATCTCTACAACCTTCCTACAACCATGCTGGGCGCTAGCAGCATGAACGTGAGAGCTGCGGCAAACACTTTACCGACGGCCAGCTCCATGCCATGTTTCTGTGCCACGTTTCGATGACAAATAAAAAGCATGTCGTCAATATGAGGTCGACTCGTTCGCCAATAAGGTATGCGCGTTCGTTCCCGTGCCCGGGCTGCAATCGTTACGGAAACAAATTTCAGTCAATAAAACAAATTTCACACAACAACCCTAGTTTAGTGGGGCGCGTACTCGGTTGCGACATCACCGGAAACCCGAGCATATAATCGGTGTGGCCGGGAGCATAAGCGTATGCATATCGTGCGGCACCACCAAGAGCAACCTTGCTGCCGGTATGCGTACTAGAACTCACCGTCCATGTGTCTGTGTGTGTTCAACATGGCATCGAACATACATAAACCACCCAAAAACGTTCGATGAATTGTATGTTGACAGAGACAAATAAACAAGGCATAAAGTGGCCACCCCGCGACGTGCCTGGGACAGTTTCGTTTTACGTTCCGTACGGGTAAATTCATAGAAAATCGACCTTCTTCTTTGGCACACGCAAAAACACGCAATCGTGGCGGTCACACTGGCCTGGCCGGCGTGGACCAAGGTGGGTAACAAAAGAGAGCATAATTGATGGTTCTCCGTTGCATTTTCCACGCCAGTACCAGTTTGCTATCGGCACCGCTTATGGGGATATCGGACGTCCGTAGAGTAATTGGTTTGGGTTTTTCGAATCCTGTGTCTGTGTGTGGGTGTGTTCTCCCAGTCTGTGTCCATCTACCGGCTCACACCCGTGGGAAATGCTCAAACCCAAATCCTCACGGTGGCCGACTTTAAAACATTCTCTGCGGAGCAGTGTGCGTTCCAATTTGCCTTAACAAATGCTTAAATTGAAACTGATTCGATTAAGAGAGTCAAGCTTTAACCCTGCTTCTAGGATGGTGATCTATAACGTAAAGGCTGTATCGAAACTCATTCAAATAAATCATGAATTCACCTATAAAACTGTAAATCTTTCTCTTATCCTTATAATTTTTCCATTCATTTACCAATAAAAGTATATCAAACTATCTAAATTTGCAGCAGCTTTTTTACGGCTTTAGATACTTTTCTCACACTTTTTAACCGGCAACCTGAAAAAATTATTAAATCACGTTTCTCACTAGCCAATAATTTTAAAACGATGATAGATCGCAACTACTATCAAAATATAAAAAAACTTCCGCCGAAAAGTGAACTTCCAGGAAGTGCCAGAACAAAATAGCACTCTAATATACAATAGCTCAGCTGTCAAACCACCAATCGAACCGTCAGACCAATCGAACCGCCAATCTGCTAATAGGTTTACGTTGCCGAAGCCGAGTTCGAGATTATTGCCGAACGTTGCATCAAACAGAGAAACCTTCCCAGCCAAAGCAAAACGTTCAGTGTGCGTGTGTGCCTTAGCGGGAACGTGCGTTTTAATCCTACTCACCAAATCTGTTCCCAGTTAAAATACGGCCAGCGGGTAAGCTGGCATTGAAGAGTTCAATTTCAGCCGTAAGCCGAAAGCTTTGTCTCACAAAATTTTTGACAGCAATTCGGGCGAGTAACGTCAGCGGTGATGTTTATGTTTCAAGTTTTCACACGATTCGGAGGATGGTGTAGTTTGTAGATTAGCATTGTATTTCGTGGTTGTATTTAGAACTTTTTGCGAGAACTAATGAGAGGACAGTAAACATTGAGTTTGAAGTTTTATATGTTTCCAATTAACATAAGAAATTAAAAAAGAAATAGAAAACAAATCATACAAACATTATGGTAAACAAATAAATAGCTAGGTAGAATATTTACGAATAACATCGCAATCTCTTGTTCTAACTGTACGTCTAGACAGTGCGCAAAATCAAAATTACAAATACATATTTTTCTGTCAAAAGGCTCCGTTTGATATATTCTCCTGTCAAAACCAATATATCGCTCTAGCACCCATATATTTGAAAAATATATCGATATATTTTTTGACAGAAAAATTATGCATTATTTTGACTTTGCACACCATCTAGACGTACAGTAAAACTTGTTTTACATTGATATAGTTGGGCCCCACTCTTAGCTAATCCTTATGGAAAATCCATTAGCGTACTCCGTACGATACAAAAACTGTAATAGCACTTGCTTGACGTACAGCATGTCAACGAAAGCCATTTTACACATAGCACGCGTCTTGAAGCGCCAAAGCAACGCGTAATATTGCATTCCCAGAGATGCAATCTGAGCCTTACAACGATACACCTATTCGCAAGCGCGCAGCGAAAGAAGCGAAAATCGGAAAGAATATTTTCTTCACAGCTTTAACAGAATATGTGCATCAGTCGGTGACGACCGAGAGAAAGCAGCTGACGGTAGCAGATGGATTAGCAACAAAAGCGGCACTGCTTGTTTCTTCCTAGAACATATTATATCCCGTCCCTAGGGAGTTTCGCCTGCAGTAGAATGTAGAAAACAAAATGCTTGTAACACCTCGCCAACACCACAGGGTAGCAATGCGTTGACACTGTATGCTTGCTGGCAACAATCGCAAGTGTATGTAAAGCTAGCTGTGTGACGGGTGCCATGTCAGATCGGTGCAAAATAATACACTTTCGCAAGAGGTGCATGCACTGCGAACGACATCGCGATAGGTTGTACTGCTTGTGAAATGATTCCGTAGTAACGCTCTCCTCGAGGAAAAAGAAATGTGAAAATGAAATGAAGCTTCAAAAGGCATTGAACCTCATACATGATGGATTGGCTGAGATTAGGAAGCAAATCCTAGGACAATGATTTACTGCAAAGTTTATCTATTCTATTTTGTTTAACACCAGCAACTATCTATTGGTTTTTGTTGTATTTTATATAGCATGTAAGAATATATATTATTATAAATTTGATACCTAAGTTGTTCATTTTAAAATTCATTTAAAATTAAACTTCACAAACAGTATCGCAACACATTTAAATCATTTGTTTTTAACCTAGCCGATAATAAACATCCAAGTTCATAAAACTCCTATTCCTTCTCCTACCATTGCTAAACTGTCCATTCTTGTCTAATTCTTAGACGTCTGTTCCAATTCTCTCCTAAGCGTCTGTCATTGTCGTGTCACGCATTCGGACGTGTTCCCGTTGGTTTAAATTAAATTCCTAATTGTGTTTCGCTGCTCCATGCGCACTTCCGGTCTAATCGTTGGCACAGTCACCCACCACGAACTGGTCTCGCACGATGTACACCCGGATGGGCAAGAAGAAAGCTAGGAATCTCATAGAGCTAAGACAGGCCAAAATTTGTACCACATGTCACACACACACACAACGGGCATCGTGCGGTGCGGAATGGGTCGGATTGGTGGTTGTGAAATTGTACGGTAACCAAACTTAAATAGGACTGACATGTCGCAAACCACGAACTGACAGCACATTTGGAGGCAGAATAAAGTTCACCATCCTGCCACCCACCCACATCCGTCCGCAGAATGCATGGCTGGCTGTGCACCATCGGTTTCGGTTGCCTCCTAATGAAGCTTCCGTTTTTACGCTCGTTTAATCCGCAAATGTCACGCCTCGCAACCAGCAGACGGATTCCCGTGCGCGAGTAGTGCATGCGGCGAATTTTAATCCGACAGTTCACGCACAGGTTTTATTTGTTGAGAGCAATTCCACACGGCATACAATAAGAGCATATTTTCATTTACATCGGGACGATAACTTATGTTACGAAAGGTTTATTGAGATCGACGAGATCATGATAAGCGGTGTCAAGTTTACCTGTTGGTAATTATGTTCTGCAGTCGTTATGATATTGTTTTCGAAGTTCAAGATGACAAACCTGGAGGCGAGAGAAAAGAAATATGATTAATTATAAGACAGAGTGCAAATTATATTATATGCAAAGTAAAATTTGTTTCTGCAAAGCAAAGGAGATTGTTTGCGCCAAAATGTATGCAATCGATAGCACGAGTTCATATTTACGTGGGAGAACTGCAGTACATTGAAGTGCAACAACGTTACCTATCACTACGAATTAAACGAATTAAGTCATGCGATTGGTACGTTTTAGGTTTATAAAGAAAGCAAGATAATTTGACAATGAAAATTATTGTATTCAAACGAAAAACTACAAGTTTAATAAGCAGTTCCTCATCACAACGATCGCTTTGTAGCAAATTTCATTGGAAAACCATAAAAATAGTTCCTGCATGTGCCAACCTACTGCCGCTTTCAACACAATTTTATATCGAAAGCCACCCAACAATGCCTGCCAGAGTGAAAATATCTACTTTCCCAAACACATCCACATGCCTCAACTATCACTATCAGACACTAATTTCATCCCTACATCTCTTTCTGAACAAAAAAATATTCTCATCGTCTACTTCCGGTACTAAACTGCAGCCTGCACTTCACACCACCCACTTTCCTGGTAAGAATTGCATTCTCACACCCAGCTATGAAGCCCGTAGCCGAGCGAAGAAAACCGAAAAGTGCCAGGAGAACGCTTGGTTCACCGGGTGTGGTGTGATGGTCGTTATTTTTGATAAACATTTATTAAGGTGCAGAAAATAACTTTTGTCACGTGTGCGGCGAAAGGAAAAGATGCAGGTTTGGGGACGTTTTTCCTACAAGTGTCACGCCTTTCCCGCAAACCCTGAACGCATATAAGAAGCCATCCTTCCCACCAAGGGGAATGTGTCCGGGGAGGAGGAAGAAGAGGGAGATAGTCTTACCACTTTCATAAAGTATCCTGTTATCATACGCTTCTGGTGCCGGAAGTCTTACCGACACCGGTTGGCGGTTGCATCCGACACATATACGATTATGGGTGCGAGTTTTTTGAGACAAAGGAACTGACAACCTTCAACCTTTAGAACGGTTATATGTTAGTGCTCTTCTGGTTTTTTTTTTTGTTCTTTGTCTTAAAGAGAGGAAACATGAGCAGAAAGATCAGGGTACGAGGGCATACTGGTGTGTCGCTATGGAACTTCCCGCCCAAATGCTGCTAGGGCACCACCGTCCGCAATTTTCACTCATGAACATCGCTAGCCCATCAGTTGCCCTGGCCAACTCCCTCGGCAGTCGCAACAC
>KZ061699.1:0-29677 GCA_002091835.1 Anopheles maculatus | reverse complement strand
GTATGGTGTCCGACGTCCGCCACTACGATCGACCGCATTGAACGTGTACAGCGATCATTTACGCGATATGCTGTTAACAATAGACCGGAAAACACCTACGAAATTTATCCGAGCTATGAACAAAGATGCCAGCTGTTAGGACTTGATACCTTAGCAAAACGTCGGAGTGTATCCCAAATCATGTTTGTTGCTTCCCTTATGTCGAACGCTGTTGATGTCCCATGTCTTGTATCATCCCTGTATTTTTATACTCCAACTCGTTCTCTCCGACCCCGTCCTCCACTTTTTGTTCCTCCTCGGCGTACGGCTGTCGGCGAAAATGATCCCTTTTTGCGGGCGGTGCGGTTATTCAATGAATACGACCATTTGTTTGATCATCACATTCCTCTACCTACCTTCCGCTCCTTACTACGAGATAGTATTTGACCCGTTACGTTAAGTATTATGAATAGTATCGAAATATGATCCATTGTAACGCGTAGCTTTAAGAATGTTGTTTAGGTTACCCAGACAACTGAACTCTCAATAAAAAAAAAAAAAAAAAAAAAAAAAATCTGCATAGGGCTTTCCTATACCAGAAAACTGCCAAACTTACTGGATGTTATTATAATTTCTTAACACAGTTTTTAAATTAATTTACCCAACAATTCAGTCAGCGTGCATGTCGTTTATTCAGTGCTTGATGAAGATTTTCATTCAGTTTTTCCGCTATCGCAAAATCTAAACGATCAGCAGAACTTTAATATCGTACCGTTCTTTCGGCAAATGCTTTAACCTTACGGTTCAATGCACTTGTTACTGATCCGAAAAGATACACCCTCCATCCTCCTATTTACCCTAATCGTCTTTCGGGAGAGCAAAAGTTTGCCTTTTGACGACGATTGCCTCCAGCATCGAAACATCAACCACCGGAGCACCACACCACAAAAGCTCGCTCCACTTCAAACTCGGAACGCGATAAAAAGCACTGCACAATTGAACAAAAGCACTCGACACAACGTCAATTCGGTGCTATAACAAGAAGAAATTCGAATGCAACCATCATTTGCTGCGATATAAGAAAAGCGCGGTTATTTCTTCACTGCCAATCGTTATATCGGTACCATTGCTGCACAACGTCGCTGCTGCGTGGAAACCAATATCGTACAACACACACACACATACGCTGGAAGTACTTTGACATCAGTTTAAGCGAACGATGACAATAGAATCGAACCACCACCAACTGCCGCTAAATCGTTAGCGACTGCGCGAATTTCTTTGCACAATACTGGCTTGCCACATAAATGAACAAAGCTTCGGTATGTGTGGCACTCCCCACATATACACACACGCACGTACAAACGGAAGCTATCCGTACCCATCATGGAGAGGCTGGGAGGTAATTTAGAAAATTCTACACAACACACACACACACACACACACGCGAGAAGCATTTCGTTTTCGACACAGCGTTCCCGGTGAGAAGAGAAAGTTTTACCGCCAATCGAACAATCGCCACCTAGCCCACGTATCGGCATGCAGATTGCAGTATGCATGATGATCCTTAACGCGTATTACCACCCGACCCGATTGTGCTAGGTAGGGTGTACACACTTGCAGCCCTCCCTAATGCTTTCTCGTTCGCGTTTCGATGTGATCTGAAATCCTGTCTTAATGGAGTCATTTTTTGCACGTGGTTCGTCGTACGCGAAAACTGAACCATTTTTCTCTGCTGCTCTGGCAGATAACTGAACACACAGCCCGAGTAGAGCATATACGATTTTTCTATGCTTTCCAGATACAGAGGCTAGACGAGATGAAGGGTGGTTCACAGAGGGTGAGATAAGTAGAGCAGCGCTGAAATATTGATAACGGTTATTGTTCGCCGAAATTATCCCATTCTTTGTCGTGCCATGTTAGAACGAAGTTTAACTTTGCAGATGCAGTTCATTCGAATGATGGTACAATTTGGAGACTGTTTATCGTAGAGTGGCTACATGCAAGGGCGCGTTATCTTACAGTGGATTGAAAGGCATCCTTTTATGTTATTTGATGCAGGATATAAGGGCGATAGGATGCAGATGCAGATAAGCTATGACTATTGTACAGGAAAGAAAGGAAATTTTTATTTCAGAAATGAATTGGATTTGCTTTTGACAAGTATGAAAGCATTTTAAAGTATTTTTGTTACTTCATGTCCAGAATCATTAAATAATAAACAGTCTTAAATATGCATAGCAGTTTTAGACAGTTAAAAATTTTCTATTATGCGACCAAATATTAATTGAAAACATTATTACAGGAAACTTTATCTAAAGCAGCATTGCCGCCATAATAACTATTTTCCATCTATTTCTGCTTTCAAAAAACCCCAACCACAAAACTCATTTGCCTTTGTACGATCCGAATTCACGCGAAAAAGAGCCAATCAAGCTTCGAGTCAACTTTTCTTTTTTGTTCATTGCACTCTCATCTCTTCAGGGGATCATGATCCATGTACAATGCATTTTTTCACAAGATTGGTGGCATTTCCACTCGGTTTCAACCTTCACTTTTGCTCCCTTCATTTTCACCGTTCTCATCGGACAAGCCAATAATAGGAATCCAATCAAAGGCAATCGATTCGCCACGGTTCGATGTTACGGCCGAGAATTTCCGAGCTTCCCCTTTCGCGCAAACTGATCCTCGCATGTGCTTGAAAGCCGCAGACGAAACCGAAGGAACCGACCAGGCAAACCGACAGCAACTACTACAGAAATATGCACACTCTAACGAGAACGCGTTTCACTTTTGCCTTCGCTCTGGCAGAACGGGCGAATTCCCCCGTTTGGCGATTGATCTCTTGGGCTAGGAAACATACCTTGTCAGTTTCAATCGCACTCGTTGCGCAAAAAAAAAGATGTCGAGATTTTGCGATTTCCGACCGTTCGCAAAAAAAACACGGAAGGAAAGGTACTTTTGCACACTTCTTAGCGTATCGACTTTTCCATCTCGGTTTCCACTACTCACTTTGGGCTTTTTTTTTTTGGGGGGACGGTGAAATCCTTTGAACGTCAAGTGTATGTGTAGGTAGACGGAACGGGATACGCACCGATGAAGGAAAAGAAATGTCAGGAAATGTGCCTAGTAGGTGTTCGGTGATGGTGTTCCAAACTGGTGACGCACAACCAAGGGAAGCTACGATCGAGCTGGTAGCCTACACTACATGGTATAATAAAATCCGTTTATAGGGTGGTTAGCAACTAGGCGGAACTAGCTCCGACCCAGGCGGATGTGTGCCATGCATGAGTAGTATGTGTTTGTGGTGAGGCGAATGATGATGAACCGTCCAGAAGTGAGATTCGGAAGCATAAAGGATCATTAGACGGAACAGATGGGACGAACCCGAACTAGTGCACGGGCATATATTTTGTGTGCCCGAAGTATCCGACGAGCACCCCCGAGAGTGATTTGTGATTTATTGCGATATTTCCTGCTCACATCCTTCGATCCAAGAGGCTACCGAACCGGGGTCGATAAACAAGTGGAGATTTAATGGTAGGTTGGAGCGATATAGTGACACTGTATGTATGCGGGGTAGTGTGTGCCAGGAAGCGCCTACAGGCATCCAGGGGTACAAAGTTCGGTGATGTTGTTTTCGGCCTACCATGCACCATTTTCTCGAGTGGACAACGATGCCGAGCCACATTCATCATGTACCAGAGAAGCTGCAGCACCGGGCACCGGGCACAAGAAACAACAACCTGCACCTCCTGTCAGACTTACGAAACAGTAACAAACGCCTGACTGACGGACAGACCCGGTAGTCTCGTTTCTTCTGTTTCGATAAAAGTTTATTGGACGCAATGTGCGAGGAACTGCATAAACTGGCCCGCAATTGAAGCCTTCCCTGTATATGTGCTGAAACAGCATCACTCCACAAATCATTCGGAAAACGGGCAACGGCCACATCGAACAGCGGTCGGAAGCGACGGAGAATCGGGGCGGTGAAATTGGACAACAGTACTTGCACACAACAGCAGGAAAAGGTGCACTGTGGATGCAATAAATCTAATCTCACCATAGGTTTCGGTGTCGATGTTTCATGCATGATTAACATGTTTTGCAATGTTGGCTCCGTTGGCAAGCTTGGGGCAGCGGGCAACCACAGTACCGTAAGACCATAAGGTCTCCGCCATAACCAACTAACCCATCCCGACTGTAAGCAGCAAGCGGCAGCGGCATGGAATCGGAAGTGGGTTTTAAGGATCTAACGCAAACTAATGATCGGGCATCGGCTTATCCGCCCGAGACCCGGGAGCGCGGGAAATGGTTCGGCACCGAGCAATGCGAGTTTTGCAGTCTCAGACCTCATCGTGCTAATTGAATTCTACTGCTACTACTGGTACTGCTGTTAAAATATATGCATTATTTATGGTGATTACGTTTTACGCCATTGCATCTTTCATGAATTCACCAGAACGGACGATTATGTCCGGATCTTACGGTCCGATCGAGGAAATTGAGTCAGCGTAAGTTTGGCTGAACCGTTCGCCATGCAGATACAGTATTAAATATTTATTTCCAACCAACCATTTATAACGAGAGTAAGAACTCATGAGCAACATTATTGCCTAATGGAACTAGAAAATGCCGGGAAAAGCTGATTATAGTTTATAAGCTTTTCCTTAATTTTACTGACAGTTTGTTAGCTGATGTGTTAGGTATATTTGCGGTGAAATGAAGTTAACTAGCACTTGCTGATTCCTAATGGTCCTTGCTATACCATTCTCGATATTTTTGGTAAGCTTAAGGCAACCCAAGACTTGTAGACTGTATTTGGAACTAAAATTTTGAGAAGTCTGAACCTACCATTCCTGTACTTCCTGATATGATTGTGACTGTACTCAGTTCTATGTACGGTTGTATTATTCGGATGCGATTTAAGTCCGGATTATTCGTGCTTGCTATAACTATCCTACAGGGCGTTTGTGCATTTGAAGTTACTTACGTAGATACGAAGTTAAGAACAAGTTGAGATTACTTGAATAGATACGAAGATTTGAAGTTAAGTAAGGTACTTAATAAAACGTAACCCATGTTCGTGTGGCTCTTATCTCAAGCAGCAAACCACAATGTCTATACCATAATCAATACATTTGATGCCCACTCCTCAAGTCCGGATGTCCATTAAATGAAGAGAATAATCCATTCTTAGTAGAAATAACCACCATCCGGACTGTTCCGAAAAAAGGACCCACAAACCCGAAAGTGAATAACGACTATGGGTGAACTCCCTACTACGACGTGCTATTTTAAACCGCCTCATGATTGGCTAAACTTTAGCCACACAATTTAACTTTTGCCAGAGCTTCTTGGACGCACTGTTTCCAGCTATGGGTGAACCCGACCGACCCTTCGATACCTTTTTCCTCCTATCCGCGACGTACGATTTCTACCAGCAACCGATCTGTTCACCTGATGCGACTTGTCGGCGAGAGCTCTGCCCAAAAAACTAAAAACGGTTCCATGAGCCTTAAGTTACACCAGAAGCTGGAAGCTTTTAGCGGAAATCGTCGGCTGCCTGGGTCGACAGTACATTTTAGGGCAAAAATAACTCTATACCGACCAACCGCCTCCAGTAGCAGCAGTAGCAGCAGCATTCCACCGATTCTATCAACCCATTAACCTCCGCTCAAAAACTCCAACCCTCACATTGATCGAAAGGAAAACTTTCGAAAACGTAAGTTTATTAAATCCTGCCGAGCTACTTTTTTGATAGCGCCAGAGTAAAAGATTCCTTTTGCCAGCATGTCAAAGGCAATTAACGCACCGGCCGAGTACTGGGGATGTTTTTTCTTCTTCCATTTGTTTGGGTATGCTCGTCGGTACAAAAACCTTTAGGCTCCTTGATACAATCACTTTCGGGAGACGACCAAACTGTAACGATAAAGTTTATTCGAAGCTTCCGAGCGTAGTGTCCTTTCTACGACACGGAGGAAGGATATATTTCCATTAAAGGTCGTAAAAGTGCTTTCCAAAGTCACAAAGTAATAGCTTTTAGAAGCTATTACAGGCCAATGAAAGAGTGAGCATACAAAAACGGGAAGTCATTTTGATTTTACAATTTATCCTTTAAAAAAATGCCTTATTTTTCCTAATCAACATTGCAACGTAAATAATTTAATTTATATCAAATAGTTGTACATCTTACCAACACCAAACTAAAGCCTATTTTGCAACATCATTCTGCAAAACAACATCCCAGCAGATTCGCATCGAAGCTTTCTACGTTTCTCTCCCTTCATGTCAGCTTCAATAATCAACCAATGATTGCCGTTTCTCAGGCCCCCCGAATCGTACTAATAATGACAAATGAGCAGCAATAATTAATTGAAGTAAATTGATCTCTCATCAGCACTTCCGCACCGCTCCACCATACACTACTATAACTCCACCCAGTCTGCCACGCTGAGCGTAAAGAGCATCGTCGCTCCTTTCGACACCTTCCTGTGTTTGTGTTCCGTGCAAAGGTTGCTGCTGAAAACGTTCCTCGCATCAACCAACATCAGTGTGGAAGTTGATGTATTATGTGCTGGCTCTGGATGGACGATGGCTGGGCGAACATTTTCAACAAGTCATTATACTACCGGCATTGCTCTTTCCTGCATTGGATCCTTGGTTTTGTTTCAAAACCTCGGGCTGCTGCTGCTGCTGCTGCTGCTGTTGGTCAGCAATAGCAAAGCTCCCCTCATTCAGGTAAAGATTCTCGGTGCTGTCTTAAGAAGGTTTTCTGATTTGTACAACTTACAATTACTTTAGCTAAGTTGCCGGGAATGGAGAGAAGGCAAGAGCGAGGATGAAAGCTACCTTGAGTTGCTCTTAACCAAACAAGCCAATGCACCCGACCAGTGGGCTGAATGAAAAGCATGCTTGATTCATGAAGCATTCACACACATACCGACGCTGCTTTACTACAGAGCGCGCGTTTCCTTCCTGTTGCTTCTGGCAAACCGCTCAAAAGGATTAAACTCAACCCACTGGGATATTGTGGCTGTCGATAGCCGGTGCGCTAGAGCTTAGCCCCCGCTTTTATTAAAAGCGCTCGTAACGAATCTTATCGCAGTGGCAGGCTTCGCTTATCGCCATGTTCAGTCGCTCTTTCTTACATTTGTGTGGTTTTGTTTTTGGAAAAAAAACACTCTTTTTTGCTTTATTTTCTTTTCAAAACTCGCAACGAAGCTCTTATGCCCGCAAGCGCTGGAGTAAAACTTTGCACCACGTCCTCGTCCAGTTCATGTTTAACTTAGTGTTTTTCCTTAAAATATCCACTTTCGGATGGATTTATTTTACATGACCTTTCGCCCGTCATACTCTGGCGCCCGTGGTTATGCAATCAACAGCTTGCAGCTCGCTACTAACGATCGTGATTACGCTCTCTCTCTATTTTTCATTCACGTGTATGATCCCACACTCAAGGTGTTTTTCTTTTTCCGTTTTGCTTTTACTGCTAACACCAAACCGTTTGATTTATACGGTGTTGGATTGCATCGAAACGATCGGGAACACCGTTTACCTCGTGCGCATGCAAATAATCGCTGAGGAAGAGAGAGAGAGAGAAAAAAGAGTGTAAATAAATAAAAAACCGTTTACGAAGCGTGGTTTGTATCGTGTCACGTGTTTGCCCGTTAAGTGGTGGAGCAGTAGCAGATCAGGGCCAGAAAAAACAAACCCTACAACACGTTAAACGTAACAAATGTGCAGGAACCGGTCGAAAGACTGCTGCATTCTTTTACCAACCACATGGTTTAGCTGCGATAAGGAAAGCTTATTCTCTTTTGCGTCGATCGGGGGGAGGATGTGCCACGACGCACCGCCTTCGTCCGGCGACGAAAACAACGGACGGGAAGCGTGAAAATAGGTTAACTAAATATAAACACAAATGGAAATAAATTTATTTTTGGGAACTTTGGCTATCCCATTACCATTTCATAGTTCACTTGCCGGTATCTTCTTTTATTTTCACTCAACCCGAGAAATGGTGCTGCTGCACTTTTCCACAACAGTACGCAGATAGTTGTTTTGGACTTTGGGATTGGATGGAAACACTCCCGCAACTCGTGGACAACATTTAATCGCCTATGCAAATGGCGTCTAGATCTGCTTCCAGTGTACACTGGTCAGGTGCGGTGTTGTGTGCGGTGCAAGTGCAGCTGCGTCTAAATAGAACGGTCGGAAAACATTTCACCACTAGTAGGTTAGCCGTACGAAGGAGGATGTCGGTTGTTTTTTTTTTCTTCAAACCGGTGCCAGTTCGGTGTACAGAGATAAGGGAAACTATTAGCGTACTTTAGCGCAGAACGATACCCTTAAAACCAGACTCGGGCGTCCACTCGGTTTCTTGCTGTTCACTTGCCATTTTCAGCATACCCGCACGTGGTTGATTTCTTCTGTACTTTCTGATGTGGTTTGTTGGTCTGTGTTTTGTTTGCGTTCCTCTGGTTTTGGTCACAATGGGGAGGGTTTTTTTTTGTTGCGGGTTGCAACATCAAAACGACAAGAACAATTAAGGAAGAAAGCAAGAAGACAATGGAAGCACCACAGACAAGAAAAGTGTGTCCTGTTTTTGTCTTTGCAGTTGTACTGACCGCCTCAACATGCTCACACACATACACAGGATGCTGTGAAAAGTATAACATAATCCTATTAAGTGCTACACCGTTTAAGAGTACTTTTAACTTGCTTTGACCGTGGAACAATTCATATCTTAACCGCTTTGGACGAGTAAAGAGAACAAGTTTTAAAGAGCGAATGGACGTAGGTTGTGAAGTTCATGGATAGTTTACGCTTTGAAATAACTAAGTCACACATTGAATACAATTTGAGCGTATAAATAGAACAGTAAGAAATTTAAGTTATCAAATATCACAACTTATATATATTACACTTCTTTTGCAACGTAATTGTAGAAGGACAATGAAGTAGGATTCGCTCTGTGAACTCTACGATGATGAATTTTCCACCAAATAATGCTGGCAGGCAAGCTCCGATGGGCTGCTGGTCATGTCATGAGTATGACACCAAACGGTTCAACCTGTCAAGGCTTATAAGCATGCTTACAACGTCTGAGCAATATGCCCAAATTGATATGGAGTGATGGATTCGATTCGTATGTCAAAAAATTTGGATAAACCTTCAAACGGTAAAAAGAAATTCCCTTCCGTGACAGTGTTTTGGATGTGTAATGATTATTGTTAAACATTCTCACAAACACTGCCGTGACCAGGATTCGAACCTGGGTTACTACGGCCACAACGTAGGGTCCTAACCACTAGACGATCACGGCTACAAGGGTTGTTGGAAATCGGCCCATCGAACCATCAATAAAATGAAACTGCTACCGCTTCAGTATGCTCCAAATTGCTGCCTTCCCAAACCTGAAAGAAACAACGCTGACTCGTGGAATTGGTTCACAGCGAAAAACGCAAACGCCAACATTGCATTGGCGAGCGTAGAGGCGTATTCAATCGAAGTGTATCAAATGGCGCGTAAAATTGTTTTTTTGGAGTTATTTTAAAGCACATTTTTTTCTTCACGATTCGAATTGATGAATGGGAAACAAAGTTGCTTGTTTGGTTAATAAGGTAATGAATGATAAATAAAGGAAAAAAACATCTTAATGAGCTTTGTTTTACTTTACACAAAATAAGGTATTTTTCCTTCAACTTTATTTCTTCACTTTTAATAGCAAATAAGCGAAAAGTACCCCTCCGATGTCCGATGCATCAAACGGGTCCGTTCCACAAAATGAAGATGCTTAATTTTTATTATTATTTTCACGGTTGAGCGGGTTTCATGGTACAGCCTTTCAAAGGGCTATATCCCAACGCCGCACGGCACCAAGTAGCCGACACTTTATAAATCTTAATTACGTAACGCTTATCTGACCCGATCCAAAGGCGATTGGGACGAACTTTTATTTCCGAAACATGCGCGTAAAGCGTGTGGCATTTTCGTCCCTGCGGAGTGGAAGATAAAAATGACACCGACACGAACATCCCTGCGAGGCCATCACCATTTTGTAGTCGGGATATTTTTTTATTTCCTTTCCTCTAATAATAATACACACTGTTGCCCCTTGAGTTGTGCCAACCAGTTTCGATCCACTTTAGGAAAGTCTCACCCTTTTCTCCGGAGTGTCCTGTTTTTCTTCGTCACTTTTTGCACCAAACGGCTAACTAAGCAATAACAAAAACCACACAAAAAAACCCGTTCAATTTCAAAGGTTACGAAGAAAGGAAAAAAAGGGACGCAGTGCTCAATGGGCGATAAAACGAATGGAAGCTTTTCACTTTGCCGGCGAACCCCCCGCGCGGATGGGTTTGGATGAAGCCTTTTCCAGGTCCTTTGGGAGAATCGTAAAAAAAGGCTGCAGAGATCCGCGTAACCTAAATTTTCGCGTTGGGGTTTAATACACGGTGGCTTATGGTAGTGCCACCGATATGGCACAACGTCTCACAGCATCATAAATATGCTGTTGCTGTACTAATTTTTCGAACCTTCGCTCGTCTGGCTGCCCGGCCCACTTTCATCCCGCTGAAAAAGCACCGTGTAAGACAAGAAGGTACTAGCTACTTCTTCGCTACACTCAAAAACGGAGCGTTTTATTACCGACAACACTCATACACACGTTATACGATCATCATAATCGACGCCCGTGAACAACCTATGATCGAGCATCATAAAAATAAACATAATCTTGTATGCTTGCTTCCACAGCGCCGTTCACAGTTTATGTACGACACAGTAGTATTAAGTCTTCATCATTATGCTGAAGCAAATTTCGACAAAACAATTTATAAATTCTAAAGAACGTAAAATGCGACGCAGAGCGATAGGGCGCGCGTGTCAACACCGTGTCCCTGCATTAATGTGCATCTCATAAGCAGTTACCTTCGTGACGGATTGTTTCCTACTTTGCAACAACAAGTCCAAAAAATCACATCGCATAAATTTTGCTCATGCAGATTTGGAATTAATTTTCACCGCATCGGCAACTTTTCTCAGGTACAACAGACGCGAGGCGAGTCCGTGGAGCGCTAGAGTTCAATCGGTGTTCATGCATAATTCATAGCCGAAAGGCTAGTGTAGTCTTCCGAAAACAAACACGATCAGCAATTTTCAATCCTCCTTCGTGAAAATTGCACCAACGCTTCAAACGCACAAACACGGGGGGGCACATCAAAACTGCTTCCATCTACCGAGGTGAATAATTCGCAGTGAATCGATACCAACCAATCTAATTATGTGTTGCTTTAACCATCTTAAGATCAATGTTTTCCATGGCGAAACGATTACTGTAAACATCGAATCGATGTCTCGAAGCGTGGAAAAACGATAACACGGCCCATTGGTCCGGGATGGCGCCCTGTGTGATGGTTCTATTCGGCAATTAATTTTAATTTCTCAATCATTTCATTGATTCGCAGAAGGGTTCATCGGACGAAAACCCTGAGGCTCCGTCGGACGAGTACACAACCACCCACCGTCGCGCCTTTGTTGTCGTTTCTTCTAGCCCGGTAGGCCCGGACAACACCGGTCGGTCAAAAGTGTTAATTATTCTAATGAATTGCTCTCTTCCTTTCGGTGTGGACTCCTCTTCCTTGATGCGCTTTTCCCGCAAAGGTCTCATCGAGATTAAAGCTCGGAAAAACACGGCGACGGCGTGTTAGCTGGTGTCGTTATCTTGGTTTCGTTAATGATCCCCCAGGCGATATCCCTGTAAGGGGAACCAAAGATTGGAGGCGTTCCTTTTTACGGCCATAAATTAACCTTGATCACACTGCTCCGCTCACACCTACAACATTTTCAACGAACCTTCAAAATCAACGACAAAGGCAGCGGCGAAGTGTGGGCGCGTGTTTGTCAGTCCGGAATGCTTATCACATTCGAAATAGACGATATCGTTTCTAAAGCAAAGCACGGGGGCACGTTACTTCCCGACGCGCATAGTGGTAGCGATATCGCCGACACGGGAGCGGGAGATTTTATTGGAAATTTTCACGATACTATCTACCGAGCTTCAAACCTCCAACCTCCTGGATGAAAATAAAATTCTACCCACTAAGCGATGCCAGGCAAAACATCCTCATTTCGAACCGGAGCAAAATAAATGGGATTCAGAAGTGGTACGAAAAAATGCGCCTGAAATTAGGCAAACAAAACCCGTGGACATGACCATTTGTGTGACGTATCAAGGCATCCACCGCACCGTTACCCGGATCTGGAACTGTGCCGAGATTAGGAAGCACGAATCACACGAACACGGAGAATGGTATGGCTTTAATTTTAATTAAACCCTCTAGAACCATGGCTTACCCGGTGCCCTCCCCCCGTCATTACACGCCTCGGTAGGTTTAGATTGGGACGTTCTTCCCGTCCAGCACACGTTCGCATATACCTGAGAAAAAGGAGTACATTACCGGTGTGCGCCAGCATGGTTCTGATGGGAAAACAGAACCAACGAAACACGGCACAGAAACCTGCTGCATGCACTCTTGAGAAACGGAAACAAACACAACCTACGACCTACGCAAGATCTTCATTCATAGCCCGCCTTCCACCACGAGAGCCTTTTGTGTCCTTTTTTTGGTCCCCCGGTTAGCAAAATAAAACCCCAAAACAAAACAACAACAAAAAAACCCACCCTTGAAAATCTCAAACAACCACCACATGGATACACAAGCAGACGAAAAGTTTTAATAAGATATCCTCCGAACAAGCAGAAACCGGAGGAAACCGTGGCGGCACGTAATTAAAGACTTCTCGCGCGTGGCACCTTTCCAACCAGGCGACAGGGAAGCGAACGCAAACGGAAGTACCAAAATGTGAAAGATATGCTTCGCATTCACGTGAAATTACGGTCCGCCTCGAAACGTCCGGGTGGTTCGTGCAATGGACCAGGTAAGTGTGAGTTTGCTTCCACCGAAAAAGCCGCGGGTTCGCTTTCAATTTTACCATTTCAACGCAAAACCACGAAATTGTTTATCTTTGCCCGTGCACGTGCTTTTGTAGGGGCAAAGTTTTAACGACATACAAGTTTTGGGTGAGTGACGTTTGGTTGAGTGAAGGTTTTCTGGAAAAAGCGCATTTTGGGGGTACGCATTTGATAACCTCTGTTCGCGGACTTGAGATTGAATGAAAGAAATACGATTTGACTGATTTCAACAGTTGCGCCTAAAAGACGGCAACCCGCACGACTTCTTGTGTAAAGCTGCAAGTGGTTTGCTGCAATTTAACTGTCTTTTTACAAATCCTCTTGAATTGTTCTTTAAAAACAGTATCCAAAGCAGTATTATAAAGAAATCAAAGACATTTACAGATTTATTCCCACAACTTACAACTACATTACACCGGCCTCTAATGCTCTTTGTGTACTGCTCCAAAGAATGAAGCTATTAAGAAGCTCGTCATCAGTTACTCACGTCTCCCGTCCAGTACATTTTGCTTGATTGCATCAGGACCAATTGACAAATGACGACGTAAATCGCAAATGACGGCAATAATTTAATTTCGCATTGCTCACCAGACCAGACTGCATAATTTCCATCCGGAAGCATAAATTGAAAAGGCCAACCAACCAGGCCCTTGCGGAGATACACACAAAGAGCATCATTTTCCATTTCCTTTGTCTTATGATGCTGATTTGATTCGTTTTATGTATTGTCATAATGCATTTTACAGACCAGCAGAATAATGCTTTTCATCTATAAATACCTGGACTAACGCTGTGATTAAAAGATAAGCGACACTCGCTTCCAATGGCACGTCCACCATAAGGTTTCGTCGGTTGTTTTACAAAGGGAACACCGCTCAAGCCGAGCTCATACATAGCAAAATAATAATTTGTTTCACTTCTTTCGAGCACTATCCTTCGCTGATCGTCCACCATAAAATGTACAGTAAAAATGAGTTTTAAAATTAATTATGCTTTCTTCTTCTCACGACACTGCCCTCTCACCATACGTACGCACGCGGCGCTGGTACACCAGGGCAGGAATTGATTCTTAATTAAGTTACGATATTGTTTTCGCTTCCCAACCATGACACCGACACACACACACGCACACATCCACCTTCTGCTCCCTTACAGAACTTTCCAATCATTTGACAAATGACACCGGTTCAAAAGGACGCACTGATGCAAAAACAAGTGCATCAGGACGGTGTCGCACCAGCAACACCATTCTTCACATTCAGCCTGGATCCGGCTGTTCGAGTTTCGTATGATCTCCTGCGGGTGGGTTGGTTTCGTCGTGTCATTGATAATGATTTTTACCACCCGATGCCCGTCGCCGTTGTTGTCCGAAAATTTCGAATTAAGGAAAGAACGATCGGGAAAAGGGAGCAGCCGTTGTTGAAGCCGGTGAGCGGGTCTTGTTGGGGGAATCTACACGGCAAAAGAAATATTCATCCCGTCCGATCGTAGTGGGGTGATGGTCAAATTAATTAATATTTATCATAATCCGGCTGAGCGCTACCGAATGAGGTCACAAATGATGGTGCATCTGTGATGCTCGATTTTACACACTCCACTCCAGACTTTGTGCTCCGATCCGCGCCCAATCTTCGGCCCCAAATGTACACTACAGAAAGCCGAAAACATAAAGAGAACCTTAAAAATACGGTAATAATTCACTGACTTCCGAAAGCACAACACACACACCATCGGTTACATACTGTGTTACGTGAACATTCTCGCGAAACATATTTGCAGCACAAGTGCATAAAGCTCGTCGTTCTTTTGTTAGCCATTTGGTACCCGATTGTTTGTCAGGACGCAATAACGCACGGTACACCATAACGCATTCGCTGCAGCGGAACATAGCAACTGTGGCACGTGTCTTTCGCGGGACCAGTTTGGGGGAAATTGCATTTTAATGATACGCTCCAGTAGACATAGTGTCAGTTGTATTACACGTAATCCAGTGCATGGGAAGGTCTCTCCTTTTGACAGTTACCACGGAAATAATTCTGCAAAAAAGGACAAACAACAAAAAAAAAACCTGAAATTGAAAATAGAGTAATGAATAGTGGTAATGTGAATGTGATGGGACATTTGTAACAGAGTGCAGGTATCGTTTTCATACAGAAAGGTGTTAAGTAAAGCATTAAGTTTCAACGCGTTTATGTCGATAATTTTTCAATTGGTCATTTATACCACTCTGAAAGTGATAAAGACTCAATTAATGAAACGACAGATTGTTTTATCTAGTGTTAGTCTAGTTTTAACAAAGCATTTTTAATGGTTCATTCAAAGTTAAATTCATGTTTCAATTTACCATAAATTATATTTCGTGGCATCATAAATGTCCAGAGTTCATAAAGATTTTTTTCCCCTACTAGCGCCAAAAACCACAAAACGATCATTCAACGTTGAGAAATCGAACCTTTTTCTCAACCGTTGCCACCTAATGGAACCATAAATCTCTCACAGATCAGGTGCAAACATAAATTGCATTTCACTCGACTGTCCCAAACACGTCAGCCCGAATGCAGCAATTTGTAATTTCGGCAAACTCATCCCCGGGTCGTTTTATTTTTATTCCGATTACTCACCAACCATTTTAGAGTGTTTGGTGGTGGCACAACATCGATAGTATCATGACTTGGCCCCTAAAATATACACCACCACGAACCAAATCGTCCAGTGGCACTTGGAAACGATATTTCAATTATGTGACAGATGAAACGAAACCAACAACAAAACCACACAAAAAGCAGATACGCAACGCAGCCACGATCAATTTAAATTAATCGTCAACCAACGTTCTAAATGCGAGCGCGCCCCGCCAAAGGGTGATAATTTATATTTTCTAATTATTTTTGGTTTCTTTCTGTTTGTTCTTTGTTGTGTTGTTTAAACTCTCAACATGATAAAATTAAGCAATCTTGAACAGCTATTCCGATGAAAAGAAATTCAAAACGGTTGCTTCTGTAAATTCAACAACATAAAGTACACCGTCGTTCCATATATACGGTGCGCGGCATACCATGTAGCAAACAAATGAAAACAAATTGTAATCTGCATCGTTGACTTTTTCATTACTTTCAGTGTGCCCCTGCGGTGCTGTGTACATTTTAATTTCGTGACCGATGTTATACGTTCGGCGCAATTCACGGTAATGAATGTATTGCTTAATTTCGATCTCAACACAGTCACACAAATGAAGATTTGTGAGTGTGCTGTGCACTTTTGGGCTTGGGAAACGTTTGCATCATGCTAGCGCACCGCAAAGGAGTACCCCGACACACACACAATCGATGGAAAATTAATTGTCATCTTTGGCAGTTTTTTTTTAAACCACAATCGAGATGGAAAAGTATCATAAATTGCACTGCTTTAACATAAACCGTTCAACGCTGGGTCACTCCTTTTACCGTCTGCTTCCTCATCGCAATGTCCTTTTTGCGTAGCCACATCGCCCGAAGGGCTATATAATATTGAGCATTTCAATTCCAGGGCGCTCATATGCCGGCTTGTCGCACTCGAGTTGATTGGGAACAAGCGGTGCAAATCGTCACCCCTACTGGTTTGTATGATTTGTTGTGGATTTTCTTTTTCTCTTCCAACCATTTCTACCGACGCAGTCTAGAACCCCTTTTTACCTTTGGCACCATAAGTACAGTGTTCCACACTCATAAATATATCTTCCACAATTTCAATTTACACCTACGCGACCGAAGAACACACACGAGCGCGCACGGAAAAAGGAAATGAGATCCGTCTCGCAGTCTGTTCCTGCATCGCTTATTCCAGGTTCACATCTTCCTTTCAATTCTCACACGAGCACCTCTTTCCTGTTTGGCCGTTTGCAGACGAAAAGGTGCAACAAAAGCGAAAGAACCAGAACAGTACGACACATAAATTACCACCAATCGATTTTGAATAACGTCACAAAATCCAGAACCGAAGGATGGGAAGAGCAGCATAACGCAGCGGGAAAGAACGCCCGTGTACACGCAGACGATAGGGTGAGCATATAATCGTCTTCAATCATCGCGCGATCAAGAAGAAGCACGGCGAGACAGCGTGCAAGAACCGGCGAAGGATTATGTGCAGGACGGAAATGATGCGTTTTGGGGTACGGAAAGATCCAAGAATTCTGTTGCTCCCGCGAGATTCACACACAGCTATATCTTCTCGAAACCATCGGGAAGAAGGGCATAGTAAAACAAAAACGAAATGACTTCGGGACGGGCCCAAAACCACCGTCCAGTTGAGAGCGCGCTGGTTGTCGACATTGTCGGCGACGTCTTGCTTTTTTTTTTTTTTTTTTTCGAGGTTTTGTATCCGTCGCCAGCGTTTCCTCCACATCAGGCACCGTACCCGACCCCAGATCGCATACGAAAAATTTGTATATTATGCTGATGATTGCCACTCATGTTTTCGATGTTCTCCCCAAAAACTCTCGCCACCACCCATCCCCAACCTGGACGATGCTCACATTTATCTCACGCCTCGTTGATGTACGCTCGGGCAGAGTGCGGTGGAGTTTATTTTTCTTCCAAGTGTTTCCCGTTGGCGGCTTTTTTTAGTTTTACTGCTGGCACGAGACTTGCATGCTTGTCTTCGCGGGAATCGGGATCGTCGGAGTGGGATTATACGCAGTAATCCACCTGGATGATCAGGGAGAGTGCATTTCCTTGAGCGCAACGGGAATGCGCACGGGAACGCGTATGGCCGCATGGTATGGCTAATCAAACGGGTCGCGGCCCACGCGTGCCCATCGAAATGGAATGTGAAGGAAGCGAGAGTAGATGAACAACACTAATTCGGGTTGAAGGTGAGGGAGCGATAAATTTAACCCTAGTGTGTCGTCAAGGGTTTAACGCAACGTAACAAATAGTGTAATCAATGTGTCGGAAACTAGATAATCAATTTAGAATTATTGTGTTGGTGCAACATGGTTCTAGGTAGATGTACATACAATAAAAAGAACAACATAGAACACGGAAGAGATTAAATAAAACTGAGTAATATCTAAAAAATCAACATAAAAAGGATAAAAATATAAGATAAATGGAGTCCACGATAGCTTAAGCTAGAAAACTGATATTTTTAGCCAAAATCTGCCACACATTGAGCAGTTGATAACGGAGATAAACATTTTGACAAGACGGATTAAAACTAAAATTGAAAATATGGCCTAAAATATCATTAAAACGTTCTTTCAACTTGTAAAAGTTTTGAAACGATTAACTATATTTAAGGTTGGTATTTAAGGATATTGGGCGGCCCGGTGGTCTTCACACGTCAGGACCGGGGTTCAAGTCTCATCTGGGCCGTTCTCCCATAGTGAGGACTGACTACCCAACCATGCGGTAACAATAAGTCTAGTAAGCCAGAAATGTCAGGCATGACCTAAGAGGTCGTTAGGCCAAGGTAGAAGAGAGAGAGAGAAGGTTGGTAAAACTATTTGGAAAAAAATGATTATTTACATTTCTAGAATGATCTTATCAAAAAGTTAACTCTATCAAACAACTGAATAGCAGTTCTATTCGACAATTATTCAAATTTAGTTATTAAATTGTGGATGGAAACCCCTGAATACTTGCATCAGAACCGTACGCGAGACTTATTTCCTATCCAGTTACGGGTAAAATTTATTCAAGGAAGTTGAGAGTGAGGCTTGAGGTTCTACTGCCAAAGAAGTTGTATGTAGAAGTATCATCAGGATTATTAGTCAGTATGGAGAGCTCACAGCATTCTTGGTCCTATACGTAAAAGAGTCACAAATGGCTTAAGACGTCAAAAACGCCAATGTCAGACAAACGAAAAATAAACTTTAATTCATGTCAAAATGAGAACAAAATCAAACTAAATAGTGTTCAATCAAACTATAAAAATTCAAAAACAAGAATTGATATCAGAACAGCTGAGGCCCATCGCACCAAGAGCAGAGAAGTACAGTATTTTTCTTTGGTGTTCATCGTGCACCAATATACAAAGGATACAAATTTTGTGTTTGCCCACTTTTTTAAACCCAAAATTTAACAAATTACAATGTACGATGCAATTTCCTGAACACATGCAACATGTCCACCTACGCAAACCAATTAAAAGCCGGTTCCATGCATACGTCGTCTCGCTTACGACGACTCCATCAATTTTAAAAGCATGTCATACCGCCTCCCTCCACACATGCACCTCCGGCCACCATCAACCCGGCCGAAGCGTATGTTACACCGTGTCGTTCAGGTTGATAAAAGGCGTGGGGAGGCTGGTTTCGGGCACGAAACGCCTGATCACACGTACGCTGCTCCAGACACATAATCCGGACCGGACACGGCATAAAACAACAATGCAATTTGAGACAATTAATAATACAAAAGAATCGTAGCTCCGGTACCGAAAATATGCTACACACTTTTGGAGGGGGGTGGCCGTATGGAGCGGAGGAAACGGGGTGGAGGTAAAATGCACACCACCTTCGAGAAAAAACGGGAGAGAAAAGTGATAAAAGAACGAAGCACGGAACAGTGTTCGGGCGATCCTCTCGTACACACGACGCCGCAGCCGAAAACTCACCTTTCAACCCTTCGGCGTCGGCATTGGCGTCCCATCTGCGACAGAAACAAAACAAACGAACTCATAATGAGTGCAAGTCATGTGCTATCCCCCCTATCCCGTCCGCTGTTGGCGCATCGGAACCGTTGTTTTTGTTTTGTATCATATTTTGTCCATAACAGTTTCAAAGGAAACATCTTTTCGTGCTCGCTTTATATCATTTTCATCATTGTTCTCGACAACAAAAATATCACCACCAACTAAACCTTGTGACCCTGCTCTGCTCTGGTTGGAGTGCATGGAGAGAAGGATGCTTTTACACCCCGGCCGGTGTATACGTGACCATGCGGTGTCGGTTTGGGTCTCACACTAGGGGTGGCGTTAGTTTGGCGCCGGCTAGCATAGCTTCTTCGCTTTGTGTGAGGATACGAGCAAAAAACAAAAAGACACGTTGTAAAAACTAAGCTATTGCAGACCCCCGTGTACCTGAACCCGGTCCTGCTCGACGGAGCATTTATGCTCCATTCTTATGAGAAAGTTTTATGTTGCGCACCAACTTTGAAGAAGTGTCATTCGAGTGGCTAACCGAGCGCTCAGTAACTATCGGCAAGCGGGCCGCAAGAAACAAAAACAAACAGTTGGTTTGCTTCTTCATTTTAGTTATTTTATTACCAAATATGCTTGAAAAAAAAATACAAATAACGAAAAAAAAACCATAAGGCACGTAAGAATTTCCCGACCCGATGATATCGAGCCAACCGAAAGGCTGCTGGAACGAACGAAACGTGCTGGAAAGAAATCATAAAAAAACAACTTGAAACAGAACGAAAAATTGTCATCCCGTCGGGTTTGCCCTGTGGTCACATTACTTCTGGCTCCAAAACCAAACGGGACCACGGTGGTTGCGCCAAAGAAGCAGGAGAATAATGAAAAATTAAGAACACAAACCCGAAACCCACAAATAGACACCCACGTGCAGGCGGCGGCACAGCTGTAAAGCGATCGCAGAGAGCCTCTGAACGCACGAACCCCGGCAATAGGGTGGCCTCCGATTTGCCTGGAGACTGGCGTCTCAAGGGGCCTCTAACCCCAACGTCCAAAGCAACAAAAAAGAAAAAACAGACAAACCACTCCCGGACAATGAACACATTCCACAGGCATAGCAAAACCCCGGGTGGAGGACTTGGCTGGCAGGAACGGAACGCCCTGGCTTGGTAAAATTACTTTTTCGCGATAAGATTTATGTCGAGACGATGGATCACGCAGCTAGAGAGTGCCGATGCTGAGGAGGCGCCATCCATAAACCCGGGGGTCTTCGTGGAGAACGGAATTTTTGAGAATATTTCCCTCTTTTTTCCCGATTGCTGTACCCGGCGCTTTCTCGTTACTCGCCATTGAAAATCCTTAACATAATATTCGGTATAACCGCTCCGGTACGAACTGGCTAGGCAGTGATCGGGGGCTTTTTTCGGTGCTTCGAACGAATTGGTTGTAGAATTCCAGCATTTATTTCCAACCAGATTAACGGCGGCAACGATGGCGGTGACAGGGTCTCGTGCGAAGAAGGATTGCTCAAAGAAATCTCTTTCGGAGTACTTACAAAATTGTTTTCGTGATGTCGGTGCTATGGGCGCTGCGGGCAATGCGCCGTCCTGCCAGTAAATTCTATTTCTGAGGAACACAGGTTTCACTCCAAATACTTCCAAATGCCACCGCCACCGGATGTTTCTTTTTTTTCGATCAAGAAATGAATCTTTCCCGTGCTCAAATGAACTAAAAGGAATTTTTAAGAAAACACGAAACACTTTAGACATTTTCAAATTTCAATCACTCGTCCTATTCATTGTTTGAGTATCAGTGCAAAATGCATAATTATAATTCCATGGCCCGTACGCTCCCCTAAATTCTCCAAAGCGTGAAAAGATGTTAAACAAAGACCATGCATAAATTATGATGCTGCCCCGTGTATAATTCAATCGCATCGATCACTTTGCATCGCAAATTATTTTTCCACTTAAAACACCACAGTTGAAAGGTTATTCATATTCAGCTTCAAATTGAAAATGGCAAATGGCTGACAAACAGCAACAAAAAAACGGATATTCAAATGGATCGAAATAATAAAGCCCCAGGCGGGGGAATTAGCATCGGTCGTTCGCTCGCTAATGCCTGTTCTCGAGCTAGAGTTGGAGAGTAGTAGCTCAACAAAAAAAAAAAGGAATATCAGCACTGTATCAATTCGGTCACCATCTCATCGTCTGTGTTGCTGCTACACACACACACTCCCAAAGAAAGCATAAACAGACAAAGTACCGAAAGTACGAGAGTGGACTGGGTGAGTGATAATTATGGGACAGCTAGGCTAGCATTAGAGCGTGCACAAGTACACAGCGGCCTGGGGGTAGTATAGGAATATTTGATTAGTTTCGGGACGGAAAGCTCATTAGCGTGATGTGCGACTTTCGAAGCAGCAGCAGTGGAAATTCTGCAGAAAATGCTTAAATATGAATCATTCAGCATGCGGATTGGTTTATGTGAGAAAGGGAAGATGGGTGGAAAATGAAACAACAGCTACAGCATTAAAAAAACGCCGTTCACTTAGCGTACTCTATTAATTCAACATGATGGTAATCAGACGTTATTATTTGCCAGGGCAACCGGAGGGAAAAATTAATCTACGAGTTCGGAAAGCGCTATCGCTAAAAAATCCATAGGCCAAAATTCGGTTGAAAATCATTCATCTTTAAACACTCATAAACAAGTTCTTTGAACAATGATGTTGTTTTAGAACATTTTAATGTGTCTTTGGGGGCATATTTTCTCCGATTTGATTTACCTGGAAACGAGCGAGAAAATCGCAAATTTGAATCGTCTCAATTCCCTAATTATATCCACATTCTAACTCAACCGTAGAAATAACGCTCTGCCTCCAGCATCTAATTATGAAAATTGACACAAAATCATATTGATTTAACCTTTTCACCGAAGCACCCCGAACGATCATCATTATTACAATAAGTGATTTCCCGAGAAACAACTAATTGCGTACGATTTCCACACCACTCAGTTCAATGCTGCTGACCAACCGAAGACACAAGTTCTCCGGCACGTGGTAAATTTATTGAAATTATTACAAACACGTCCGTCAAAGTGGTCAAACCGTTTGTGGCACACCCCGTCAACAACTCATCCGAAGCTGTCAACGTTGTGCATATTATCATCAACACCATCACCGCACGGACAAATTCGCACGGAGACGATGGGGTGGCTTGTGCACGCTTGATTTGTTACGCACCGAAAGTCGTAACCGAAAGACACTACAGCATCATTGTGTCACCGCAAGACACAAGAACAGACGTACTTCGGCTCTACTTTCGTCCGGCCACCCACTTCTCACTAATGGCGCCAGCCAATTGCTATCGCCATTTGCTAGATTAAATGGATCTGTTCGTTCCGTTTGGGCCGGCCGGGACTACCACTATTATTATTATTATCGTACGAGATCTCTCGACGCTCGAATGCCTTCGTACTTTGGTATTTTCGTCTGTGGCGACACAATTAATTTGCACTCTAATATGTGTCTGTGAAATGGGCGGTAGAAAAATAAACACAACCCATACATTCATACGCATTCCGATGGAGCATCATCGGGGCCGGGACAGTCTCAGGTGCTACACTCAGTCACGCTGGGTTTTTTTTTTAATAATAAAAGAAAATGCATAAAAAGCGGCGCGACGCTTTGAATTAATGGAACACACAATTCAAAGCGAGAGACAAACAAAAATGCTACACAACTCAAAGAAAACAATAACAAACAAATGGGAAAACACTAGCAAACAAGAGAAAATGAGAACGAAAGAACAGAGGTAAACAAGACGGAGGCTGACAGTGACAGTTTCGTGTCGCTTGTAAGCTAAATGCGACTAACGGCAACACACCCGATGGTGGCGACATCGGTGGATGTTGTTCTTCATCTCAAAACATCTTAACGCACTCTTGCGCCACCAAAACTCTTCTCCGCCGACACAACGCACGACTAATGGGCACGGTGAAGCGAAGAAAGAATAAGCTGCATATGCCAAGTACGCGGCGTATTTTCGTGGATATTGTTCCATCCATTCGGAAGAAGCAAACGGAACGGAGTACATACAAACGAGCGCGATGCGGCATGAAGATATCACACGCCTGGTGCGAACGATGGAGATGACAACTTTGGGGGCGACATTTTTGGAATTCCATAGGCAAGGTCTTGCACGGGACGTATATATCTTCTGCAGTTGTTGTCGTTTATTGACTTGTTTACGACTACCGGGCACGCGTTTGCACCATTTCCGGAAGAAAGAATGCTGTTTGAAGTAGTAATTAAACCAGATACACACCACGCCCACTCCGGACGATCAAATGAACCGGAAACATAAAATGCACTACCACCGGCCCAGTACAGTAACAGGCAGGAGTGCTAAAGAACGAGTTTCAGTTCTCATTTGCTACAAGAAAAACGAAAGTATCGGGAGAACGTCAGATATCGCCCAGTAATCAATACGCAACGCCATTCTCCAACGAAAAGCAACATTACTTGCCCAACACTTTTCGCGGGAAATCATCTGGAACGGCGATAATTCCTATGAAAGGAAAACAGAAACGCAACTCCAAACGAAACATCCATTTCACACACACAAACTTTTTTCCCTTGACCACATCTTAGCGTCTTCAGTTGTTCAGATCTTGAAGATCGGTCTCACGAACCGACCGTAAGTTTTGCACGCGAAATACCCCACCAACCCAGTACCAGCTTTGGAGCGATGTAAAGCTAGAGGAAAAGTTGTGTAGCTGTCAAAAGGAAACTAGCATTTGTAAGGGAGCGAGAGCTTTACGACAAAAGACACTCTGACACTACTGGTACCGGACACAGTAAGTAACACGCAGCGAACTATGTGGCAGCGAGAGTACAAGCAGCACGGTTGATTCTGTCGCTAATTAGAAACTATAACGAGAAAACTTTCTTTATCTGCACTAACGCATCGCCCGCGGAGATCTGACAGAATGCTGCGCCCGGGTCAGGATTGGATAAGGTGTATCTTCATTTAAGTGACTTGTGCACAGAAAACCACAAATCCGGTGGGATTTGTCTTGCCAGTGTTTCTTCGTGTCTAGCAGGGGTTGGCAATCTATGCGGTGATACTTGTTGAGAACTGATCGCACTTTTAACTGAACATAATTACGACGCATGTATCGTGAAATCGTTGGAGAGTGACCCGAGAGGTCCCCATTCCTGATTTGCTCGATTTGATTGTACTGGTAGTAGTTGGTGAACTTACTCACCAACCACGTAAATAAGGAGACGGCTCGGATGGGATTTGTAACCAGTCTATACATGTTACAAATTGATGTCATTTCTACTATCAAACCGACGTGGTTTAATACATATTGAAATTTAGAACAGTGACATATGATTACATAGATAGTAAGCTACCGAAGATTGGCATATCATTATTTCATTCAACAAAACAATGTACAAGAGAAATTAGTTTTCTAAAGTTGGATGCATATTCTCAGTTTATTTTAACTACAACGCTTCTTAAATCGCCTACAAATATTAATAATCATTTCTTTGACTGACTGTTCTAAACGATTTGACGCCCCCTAGCTCATAAACACGATAGAAACGATATCAAAGCAAATGCTGCACTACTTATACAACTGAAATATTGCAAACCATATAAGAACGCAATAAGAAAAAACTTTCCGTTGGGAAAATCATACACTCAACAACAAGTAGAATCCTCACGCTATATAATTTCCACCAGGACTGACGCATCAACGGGCCCATTCAAAGATCGTTTCTAATCGGATCTTGTTCACGATAAAACAATTTGTCATCTCTAGCACCCGACACTTGTCGTACCCAAAGGCAAATTAGATTCCGCTGTACGAACAAAACAAAAAAAAGGCACAAAAACTATCCAAAAGAAATAACCGTCACCAAACCGAAACACCAACCAACAAATGATGATGGTACAGCATAAATCGCACAGTTTGAAGGATAAAAACAACTGTGCCGGTCGCCAGCAGCAGCAGAATCCTCACCTAGCGCTAAACGAACAAGGACAAAACGATCGTCCGACGCAGAGTATAAGCACGCGGGACACACGAGCTTGCGGCATCGCTTCCTCTCATCAGCGAAAATATCATTTTCGTCGTTCAATCAAGACGATTAATTTCCCGTTCCCATCGTGGCACGAAAGACAGCCGGAGTCCGCGGCAAACGGACGAGACAGCGAGAAAAAAGCACGCGCACACACACACACACCACAAACGACAACGGAAAACCTCATCAGGGTCAGACACAGCGCCAGTACATACATGCCAAACCAAGCACACTGATTGGATGATTCGGAGATGAGATAGATCAAACGGAAGCGAGTCGGAGGAAAAGCCCGCGTCGGGGTGAGGAAGAAGGGACGGGGCGAGGGAAACATAGCGGAAGCAATGAACACCCCGCTTTCCAACGTTCGCAAAACGGTGAAACGGAAATTGAACTTCTGCCAGACCTGGTGGCGCGATTCATCCGTGCTAGACCGTCGTCTGCTACCTTTTCAGGCTCAATTTCTGCTGAAACCCAAGCGACGGCCACCGTCTTAGCTGTACGGTTGGGTCAAATGATGATAATGCACCGGGGCACCGTAGGTGGTCCGGAAAATCCTAGCTCCAGGAGGCACCACCTGGTGCTTTTTTTGTTTGTTTGCCGGTGGAGAAATAAAAACACACGACCCCAAAGTCACCACAATGCGTCTCATCTTTCTCAATGAAACGCACAAGAGAAGGTCAAATAAGAAGTTGCGAAGGAGTAGGACACAAACAGTGGAGCAACTCCCCCGTTCGGGTGTTCCATTGCGTGATGCTTGAGCATCATCACCGAAAAGTCTTCCATCATCATCGTACGGTTCTGATTCTGTCAGGGAACTGTGTTCCTACGCCCATCTACTAGCACTAGTTCTACGCGCGAAGGAGGCAAAAACAAAAATAGATCCTCATCCTTCTTCCTTGGAGTGGTGCAAAATTGATGAAAGCTTTACCTCAACTTCAACACTCGAGGAGCGTAAGGTTGAACATGGGGAAAAAAGACTTCAGATCAGCACGCGTCCATGAGAGGAGATCTCCACCAAAGCCTATTCCAACCGCTGGGAACAATTGATGGGAAAAGTTACCTATTAACTTTCTCACATCGACCAGCAGAGGACCGAGACGGGACGAGACGTCAAGGACTTAGTACTCCTTACACACACACACATACATACATACACAGGGAGAGAGTGGCACATATTCACTCTTCCGTATGATGGTATTAAACGATCGTCCATTGAACCATTTCAGCAGCAACCAGACCGTAGCAGGACGAATTTTTGCTCCGTTCAACCACTTCGCCCGAGCGTTGATAGTGCGAGGTTCCAGTGTTACGGTCAATGTAGAAGCAAAAACTGCGTGTATGACAAGATTAGTTAGTGGTAAAATGAAATAACACTCACACACACACTCCCATTCTCTCAGCCACGAATCATTCTATTCCTCTTACTCCCCTCTTGCCCCAATCATCATCAGATGGTTCGACCTAGGACGAAAAAAAAACAAGGATGTGCTTGAGAGCGAAAGCACAAAAGCAGACGAAAAAGTTGGCCGGAAAAGTTTTCCTCGAAAGGTATTGAATTAATTATGAACGCTTCAAGAGCCGTACCATTAGTCAACTACTTTGGCGCACATTTTCGCTTTTCTTTTCGGTCGAGAGTGTCTGTGTATGTCTGTTTTAGGGGAAGGTGTTTTATCTCCAGATTCGCGCAGTACTATCCCATCTTGAGGCACACAGAAGTAGACGTAATAATTCAATCAGCCAAAGGATACAAACTTAGAAGGGATTTAGCGTGAAGCATGCAGGGTCTTATCCACGTACGTACCTTCGTTTCTGGATGGTCGGCGCGTCTTCGGATTTCTGGTCCTTCACACGCCTTCCTGGTACAAGCTGTCAATTATTATTCGCCACCGTT
The DNA here is from genome assembly GCA_002091835.1 of Anopheles maculatus. Taxonomy (NCBI): domain Eukaryota; kingdom Metazoa; phylum Arthropoda; class Insecta; order Diptera; family Culicidae; genus Anopheles; species Anopheles maculatus. The sequence goes on along the minus strand of KZ061699.1, from coordinate 2,107 downwards.
CGATCGTCCAGGGTCGTCGGGGAAATGGCAGTTAAGTGCTGACAGATTTATCTGTGAAAGTAAACGGAATCGTAATGACATTAGAATCTCACACACGACGAGTGGATGAAGTCGACCGGTCCCGGTCCCGGCAAGTGCAGTTCCCAGCAGAGTGTGAAGAGAAAAAACCATAAGCTTACTGGAAAACGGGATTATGTGGATAATAAAATGGAATCCAGGAAAGAGCGTGAACAAAGTCTCTTTGGGGGAAAAGAAAAAGTCTGATTTAGAAACAGAACTCCGAATGCAGTCATATCTAAAGAGCATAAGCTTTGAAGGATGGTAATTAAAATTTCATACAAAAAAAAAACAATCTGTCATTATGTGACGCTTTATATCGCATTCATTCGAAAGAGATTGACTCGGTAGCATGAACAAATTCATTCGCTTAGAGAGGCTTCAATGGGGCGCAGTAGTGAATCAGCTTCAGAATCAGCAAACGTAGTACACACATTAGACACGGGCTTGAGGGAGTCCCACCCAACCTATGTGGTTGCACCGGATCGAAACTATTTGCATTTAATTACATTCCGCCCCTGCTAGTGTGCTCCACCCTCGGACGTCACTGTGGGTGTCGTACGAAATCCGAAACGGTGGTCGACATATGGTTAAAATAAAATTTACCGTAAACGGATTTACCGAGCGGAAAAGAAGCTGCAGATGAAGCGATCAAGAGGGCTGAAATGTGAGTGAAATCCAATGATTGCATATTTCGTTACAGCTTCGCTAACCACCGCCGCCTGTCACCCGCCTGCCACCCGTAGCGTGATGTCTCGTCTATGGTCGTTACACTCCATACGACGACATGTGCAATAAATTGGAGATCTTAAGTGCAAATCGTTTCAATTAGCATCGCATGCCTTGGGGCGGTTTTTGCACGGGCGACATCAAATATTACTGGTATCAGGTTTTTTTGTCTGTGTGCTCGTGGTATGGCCCTGCAGCAATCCAATTAGAGTTTCATTGGAGAACCGTTTTCTAGACATGTTTATGATGAGAAAACCGCTTACACAGAGTATAATAGTATTAAAACGGAATTTGTAAAAAAGAAAATAGATAAACTTAATGAATCCTAAGAGAATTACTCCATTTTTAGCATAAAATTCAGACTATTGTGTAATAAATAAGCTGATAATTTTTATAACAATACCTAATACTGTTCCATAGCTATTTAAGGTATAGTGTCTGATGTTTTCATAAATATTTATAAAAATCTATCTGTTACTTATAAACACGATTAACTTTAGTCTTGGTCGAATTGGTCATGCTCTCGCATTCGATCCACCAGAACAGCTACATGCGCGCACCATGATGATGGGCTGGAGCGTAATTTTACGACCGCTTATACAGCACACGAGGCACTGTGTACATATCGCTGATTGCCGGACCATTCCATCGTACAATGGCCGCGCGTCCGGCTTCAAGATGATATTTATCGTTCCAGCTCGCATGGTCTCTGCTGGTCACTACTTTTAGAGCCAAATACACATAGCAACACATAACAAAAATAAAATGAACTGAAAAAAAGGACAAACAGTGGTTTCCTACATCAGAGTACGCATTTTCCTTCATCCCTGCACAAACAACCACCAGTGAATGCTTCACCTCGATCATGTACTTTCATCGGAAGTACACACTCGATGTTTTTATGACATTGAGCCTGTCCCCGACTCCCGGGGCAAGTTCAAGGAGACCATAGACCGACCGACCGACCGACCGACCGGGCAAATGCGCTGGTATTTGGCAAAACGTCAAATAACGACTATGGCCGACCAACCGGGGACACACTTAGCGCTCGCTACACTCTTACGTACCATCCTTATTTATCGATCCCGAAGCGTAGTAACCTTGGCAACAAAATCTATCCCGAAAGCTGATAAGAGGGAATGCGCGAAAATAGGAACACGAAGCGTCTGTCGAGGGAATACGAAGAGCAAGTTATGCTCATACATGTTCTGGCAATAGGAGTTTTATATCTCGACATTTCTTAATGGTTTATGAAGGACAACAAACAGGACAGCAAACTCTGTCCCTTCATCCTGGATGTGTTCTTGCTTGCAAATTAACG
>KZ061698.1:405106-419730 GCA_002091835.1 Anopheles maculatus | reverse complement strand
CGAAGTAGTTTTGTGTACCGACTCCTGGGATGGGACCGATGGCAGCGACTAGGTTGTACTATTACGCTCACTTTCGCACATTTTCCACCATTTGGGGTGTAGATGGAGAGTAGAGTAATGCTTTTCCCTTCTTGTAAAGAAACTTTCCCTGCGTAACAAAAGGGGCTTTCGTGCCCCGTGCGCCAAAACTTGGCCCCAAGCTTTTGTAATAAGACTTGACTACAGGGGAAAAAAAGCCTGGCCGGGGGGAAAGTGTGAAAATGGTGAAACGAAAACTGGTAGATGAAGTAAATCTCGTACTCGTCACCCGGGTAGCAAACACTGGCCGACGGACCATCGCCTGTCGAACTCCCGGTGCCCGTAGACAGAGGCATCGTCGGCACTGTCGCACGCACATTCGCCTGATCCCATCGAACCGTCGAGAGTGGCAAACTTTTCTAATATCTAATAAACTTTGTGCCTCTTTGTGCGGACTGTGCGAAGTAGTTTTGTGTACCGACTCCTGGGATGGGACCGATGGCAGCGACTAGGTTGTACTATTGCGCAGGGAATTGGGATATGGTTCGCCGGGACGATTGTCGACTTTCGCGTGCGAACGCTGCCCTAGTTCGTCTTTGTCCTGTTTCGTGGAACATATTTTCGGCCCTAAGTAGGCTTGCGTAGTATTTTTTTGTTGTTGTGCTCCCTTGGGGACGACCGACAACCGGATGGTGTTCGCTTATCAGTGGCCGTTCATCGGGGGTTGGAAGCGGTAGGGCAAAAGATGTTGCTTCAACGTTCGTTCGGTACGTGTGATAGTTGGGGCGTGAGATCCTTCGGGGTATTGGTACAATTTTGTTCGCTGGGACATTTTTGACTCTAGCCAGAATTTAGCGCTTTACAAGATGAAGCAGCAAAGTTTGTGTTCATCAAATCGATTCAATTTGAAACCCAATTTAGGATATGCGATATATTTTTGTTGAGCATTGGTGTTATCGTTTGAATGTACTGTGGGGTTGACATTGAATAGAGAAATCTTCGTACAATAGCAACTAAGAATGATTTTAGGTAAGAAGAGGTATTTGAGACACTTCAACTAGCTTATCGTTAGGCTCGTATGCTGTTCCGAATCATTAGAACCATCTTTAACTACAAGACTGCCTCGTACTGCATTTATTGGATGGTTTCGCCGTCTGAAATGAAGAATCATTTGTTGAAAGCAAATTGAGCTAACTAATTTCAGTAATCCGTAGGAGCAGGCCAGGAAAGAAGAAGAATTTCAGTAATCTAAGCGGTAAGAGTGTAATTTACGCCGTTTTGTGGTACTAGACTAGTATGTTCTGTTTTTAGTTCCGAAAATTAATTGCTATTAATAGACGCATTCGTTGGAATTGAATATGAAATGACTTTTGCGATGTCTGGTACTCAGCCATTAGTCAGCCAGGCCCGAGTCCTTATATTGCTAAGTCGGTTAGGTACTTATATAGTAGACAAGCTTGGCGTACAACAGAAATGATTACGCTTATACACTAGAATAGTCTAACCATCTAGCCATATAGCAAAGTTTAGAGATATCTGCTGAGGGAATTCAATGAAAATACTTCCATGAAACCCCGTAACCTGGAAGTGATTTCAAATTGTTTGTTTCAAAAGAACTCAAAAGCTTTCAGGTAAATTGTTGGAAGGCTTCGTGTTCTTAAAATCGAATTCAATTCACTAGTTACAGGAATTTGAGCAAACAAATGGAACGGTTTCTTAAGAACTATCTTCGATAGTGAAGAACTCATGTGCTCTTGGGGGCTTTATAAAACTTAAACAAAGTTTACTGCTCCACATTCATCACGATCCCGATCAGACTGTTAGCAGCGAGCGAGTTCACTTAATTTAATATAAAAAGCTTTCAAATAAAGTAGAAATTCATAGGATTGTAAATCCGGCCACTATCAGTAGCGGCAAAATTCCCAGCCTTCCGTAGTGAACTCGTAACTTGCGAAACACTTGTCCTCCTCTAAGGCTTGCTTTCCACTGCCAAACAATGCATGCCGTTCATCTTCCCTCGTACGGCATAGCGGGAAAAATAACAGCATCCGTCTAAAAGCCACCATAAAGTCAAGCACACGCTACCCACTCTCGGCTAGTGCCACGGCACGAACGAGCCCGAAACAACAACAACAACAGCAGGAAAACATATAGTCGCCCAACATATTGTGCCCATCATATTTTACGAGATAAGATCGGGGAATTAGCGCGCTCTTTTCTCGAGCTGGTGGTGTTGGTGGATCTGCTCGACTCGACTACTTCGTGGTAGCATAAACTAGCCGAGAAATCATAAATACACATTCTGGTGTCCTGGACTTTATTTTTCCTCCCGTAGTGTTTCCCCCCCCTCATAGTTTGTTATTTTTTCTCGCTTCCAGTAGTTAACCAGCGCTCTGTATGGGAGTTGTTGCTTGTTTTTTTTGCTCTAGTTTGCACACACGTACGTCCACTTTTCTCCGGAAAGGTCGTTCGTCACGAATTGTTATTGTTGCTCCCCGGAGAGTTCCGTAGGGCGCTTCATTTTTCTTCATCTTCAAACCTGTTCCGTCTGTATCCCGGGGCGGGTGGTGGATCCGGGAAAGTCATCGTGCTTCTCTTCAATCCATGGCCATAGTTTACCATCCGCTGGCAGGAAGAGGCGAAAAGCTGCAACAAAAAATTGGTATACTTTCGAAAATACGACTAGCGCGCGGGAAAACAACGTCGTTGCAACTTTTCCACTTCCCTGATTCCTTTAGCGCACGCCATCGCGCAGAAAATCGTTGTCCCTGCCGACAATTCCGACAAATTTATCCGCAAGCAAACGCTAGCCGGGTGGCATCCGGTGGCATCGCGCACCGTCAAGAAATCCGTTCATCATCGTTATTTTGAGTCACCGACTGCTGGAGAGCGTGTTTATTCGTCCCCAGCATTCGTGTTCCGTTTTGCCACACTGGTCACGATTTTCCGAGCCGGATCCCGCGGGAAAGCGTGAGGGCGCGTCGCGGTTTTGCAGTCGGAACGTCGAAGGACGTGTGCGCCTCGTTGCAAAGACTTAAAGCTGGAACAGATAAACCCATCCCCAGAACGGCAGCAAAGCAATAGTTCGAACCATCCATCGATGGCGTTAGCTGAAGGATGAAGTGCAATCAGTTGATAAATTAACGAGCAGAGCGATATTGGATAATTTCGTAGTTGACGGTGTGCACACGACGGAACTTATTTTCCCATCGGATTGGTGAGTGTTTTCGCTTCCAGTTTTTAAAACGATCATATGCTTCCCGGGAAAGCATAAGTTTTTCGTGCTGGGAGAAGTTTGCTTCCGTGATGGGAGGAAAGATGGTGGTACGAAGGAAAAAATAATTTTTTAGGTGTTTTATTTGGATTTTCATTTGTGTACTTCTTAAGAGGATAAGTTGTTAAGTAGGTTAATGAATAGCGGTACAACATTTTATTTATTTCACTTCGGAAGGTTAAAAAAAACTGTCATAAATGTGTTGGAATGTGTAAACATTACACTAAATTAGTATTCTTAGCAATACAGGTCATGGTATCTCGAAGTTATTGGCCACTTTTTCATATATTTTGTGGGAAAATCTCGGGATACATTGTCCAAACTCATTTTCATCGAACACTAAGTGTTGTGGTGTAGTTTAATTGAGGCTCTTTATTCGTTCGTTCACTGTTTTACACTTCTGCGTTCTCTAGCATACACACAAAACGAACGCTTACTAAAACACGCTCAAAGAAATGTCAACGTTGACAGTTGATGTCACATACATGACACTAAGGTACTGATCAGCATCAGTTTTATGATTTTTTGCTGTAAATAGCATCCTCTATCACTATAATATTTGATTTATAGCTGTGTGATATCAGCGAAAATCAAAGTTACAATGTTTTATAATGAAATAAATCAAACAATAGCATCGTTTAAATGCTACTACCCTTTTCGGCAATAGATATGTCCCATCGCTTTAGACTGCCAATTTGTGTGCGTGTGTAACGCTCTCGTCGTCAACACAAACTCTCTATTCTATCAAAGACTATCACCATCCCTCCCCTCTAAAAGTAAATAAAAGGATAAAAACATACGCAAACAAACCAACACAACCAACGAGTGTTCCGTATTTCGGACAGTTCGGTAATTAAGATTTTGTAGAACACATTCGTGACATTCGTGCGATAAATCGATTTTAAATACTTTCACCATCACGCGGCAGCGTCATAAAAATCAAACACACCCCACCAAAACGGGTTCTCCAAAATATGGGGGGAAAGTACACACACTGGCACACACACACATACACACGCACACGTACTTCATCGTGGTGGTGCATTCGGAACGGACGAAAAGTGATGCATTTATTTGAATTCTGCTTCGGTCTCCGGAACGAGAATTGAATTTGCTTGATGACAAATTGATTTTTCTCCTTCACTCCAACCCGCTATCCCCCCTCCCCCCCTGCCTTTGTGTCACCCGCCAGGGAGCACAATGGCCGGTCGGTAAACTATGCTGCCCGCGCGAAATACAGTTATTTGCAGCAGTGTCGATGCCAATCTGATGAAGCATTTGCGTCTGGAACGATGGATGGAATTGGTTTTATGTTTCGTTTTGCTCTCTGTTTGCTGTTTTGTTTCACTGTTGTTGCATTCCCTTTATTGCACTGTGTGTGTGTGTGTGTAGAGTGAGTGTGTTTTGTGTACTGCAAATATCCATCATTCGAGAGTTGCTGCATGCGTTTTGATGAAATGTCGACGGTCTCTGTGTCTGAAGCTCTTTCGACCAGGTGCTTTACGGTAACTGAAACAAAGCACAAACTGGTGCCAGTTGGAAAAAGGGGGAAGGGGGGAGGGAAAAACAAATAGATGGTGTAGAATAAATCATAGACAAGGATTTACATTCAAATGGACTGATCCGGGCGTGAGGTGAAAAATCGAATAAGGGAAAGCAAGAGACAGAGTGTGAAAAACCAAACAGTGCAATGAATTTAGCGTTCCCTGTTGAATGGTATCGAACCCGAAACGACAGGAATATTTAATAAATAGTTTCAAATTCAATAGATTCGCTCAATGGGCGGTTTGTGTTTATTTTTGACACAGCGTTGCAAAGCGTTGTACTAAACCGTAGTAAATTTGTTATTTTTATTGCGTTCATATATTGTACGCAAAGATATGCACAGCTGTTAATTGCTACTAAATTCATTTATCGTGTGTTACAGATCAAGTTTTGCTCTATGTTGGTCGCGTTTTACCAAGTCTTATTATTTATGTTTGCTATTGCTATAATTATAGCGTTGTTTGGGTACGTTAATAACATTTATTAATTAATCTTTAGACCAGATAAATGTAGCACGAATTAATTTATTATAAAACGTACTGTAGGGGACTTCTGGCGGCCTACTCCGCTAGTACTTGGGAAAGGGAAAACAGGAAGGGACAGGTTTTTGAGACAGTACCCGGACAAGCCGATCTTACCATGCCCTTACCTGTAGCGATATATAAGGAGTACAAAATGTATTACAAAGAGTAATTTTACAAAGGATGATTACAATTACATTGACCTTTTGTCGAGTTAGAGCTGGGTTACATGGGAAACAGTGGCTCCATCTGCTAGTCGAGAAAAAAAGGAGTGTAACGGATGCATAAGATTGCATAAGAGTAGGCGTATTTACGTAACGCGCACTATCAGAAATCTTGAATCGTTTAGAGGAAGCTCGACTTAAGATACTTTTTGAACAAATCAACTCACAACCTTTCTGGAAACATCAGCCAAGAAAATATAACGTTAAGAGACTGTCAGCTTAAAATAAAACATCAAGACAGATTTTTAAATAACTCCTTTTTAAAATATACTTCCCAAAACCACTCGCTAGTTGATGGCAGTGTGTCTCTAAAGGCGGGGGGACAACAGGAAGCCGTCCAGAGGAAGTAAAAACAAATTACACTAAAATCCCAAAAGGATTGTAAAATTTATTACCGAGATCTCTCAAGGTTCCACAGCTGATGGCGAACCGCCGCACCACAATCGCCCACCATCATCATTCTCATCACTCTCATCATCATCATCAAGGATCATCCTGCCTCTTGCTTATGGCCAAAAGCCCGCAGCACCACGAAATGGAATTCCTTGCACACAAACAACAAAACGCCCCGGAAAAAAGTGCTCCAAAAATCCTTAAAAAGAAAGTATGGCTCCTTCGAGACCTGTGGCCTTTCGGCCTACTCAAGGCGCTCACTTCCTTGTCTATTTGCTCCCCGTACCGTGGTCGCACGTGTGTGATGGGTGTGTAAATCTTGCCACCATCCCATCATCGTGCCCTTCAGAATTGCAAAAGCCACACAAGATGTGTTCCGGCGCTAGTGTTCCCTTGTGGCCGATTTGATTTTATTTTGTGGCTCTTTAAAAGCTTGTACGGTGTGGCGGTGTGTGTGTGTGTGTTGATCCCTGTGTGGTAGTAACTCATGGTGCGATGGAGACGAGATTTTAGCGTAAAACAATGAAGTTGAATGATTGGTTGGTGTTGATGTTGGGTTTTGGTGAAGTGAGAACTACACGGACTTCACTCGAAACATCCGAGCCGGCAAGCAGCAGTAGCTTCAACCACCATAATCGGCACCCGGAAGTGTAATAGAAAAGCCATCAACTGACAGTGATTGGGGGGTCCGTTCTAGGCCGGGGCCTAGATTTAGTGCAAATGAAATGCGTCTGGATGTATGCTGATCAAGCTATCAAATAACATTGGATCTCTATTTGAGTTAGTTTTGAGACTCTCCGGTTGTAATAAGAAGTCTTCGAGCTGTATGAGCGTCAAGATAAGCTTTGGGAAAAGTTTATTAAACGTATTATGACAGGCTTTTACTATATTAGTTTATCATCTGGATACCGTAACTTCAACTCAATATTCTATTCCAAGTCACTATTTTACTATTGAGTTCTAGACTTAAGTAAAACACTAAAAGAATCATTTACTTTACTGTGCTATAAACAGTTTTTGAACGTTTTTACCTAACAACTAAATGCCAAATGTTTTACTTCCAGCGCCGTTTGTCGCACAGCAATGGCTGTTGTCGGCTTGTTATGCGTACATACCCGCACAGCTCAATCGGTGAATCGGTTCTGCCGATGGAAAACCAAAATTTTCAGATCGACCAGACAATGTGTCTACCCCGAAAAACTGTAGTAATAACATTTCTGCCGAAAGGCTGTTACGCCCCATGCGAGCGGCAATAGGCAATCGTAACGCGAAACTCCCAACGCTCGAACAAATGGTGTGTGCAAGTGTACGTGGATGCCCTTGTAAGTGTGCTACACACTTTTGGCTGACATCACGATGACAATTCAGCCCTCCGCCGGAAAAGCCAAGCACGTGGTGTAGACCGTTTGTTGACTACGCACGGAGCGCCATTGTTTGCTGATGGATGAACTTGTTGTTCATTGTCGATTGGTACACATGTTAGATCATTAGATATATGAGCCACACCATGTGGGGGGGGGGGGGGGGGAGGTTGCGCGTCGTTGGGCGGAAGGGGTTTAGCGAGGACGAGATTCGAGGCCAACCTGATTTGATTACAATGTTGGGTGATGTATGTCGCTGTTTTGCAAGGTTACGTTTCTTTCGAGTGTGCCACCGAAAGTCAGCCAAGATTGCCGTGCCGTTTTGTTTTGGGGAATGGCAATAAAGGGAATTAAATAAAGGCTTTTCGTTTGTTTGCTGTTGGCTGGCGCAATTTTAAAGCGAAAATGAGTTGCTTTAAACTATTAATTAAATCGCTTCCCGGGAATCTGTTCTTGTTTTATAATTAATATAGTTTTCCTCGAATTTAATGTGAGTTTATTACTATTTAAACTAATTGGTTGTGGAATTGTTTGAAGTTTTCCGAGTTGCCTTTTAATCTGCTTTCGCTTAAACCGAATTACATGGTCCAAGATTTTACGGCGAAATTGAATGATCCTTTCTCGAAACTCAAGTCAAGCGTGTCATGTGTGTGTGTGTTTCGGTGTAAAAATTGCGACCAAAGAAAATAGCCCCTAGGTCAGTACGCTCGGTTACATACTATTGCTATTTACCAAGTTCAACATCCAACCAGGACTGTCACCCGTCGGGCTTGGGCTTGCACGGATCAACACACCGACTGAAAAGCTCTTAAGTGTTTTTTCCCCCATTTTTAAGCTGCTTTCTTTTGAATGAACAAGATACAAAAAAAAACACGTCAATTCTAAAGATTCTTCTTTGCCTGCTTTACTTTTCGCTTACTATCTTAAGTAAGCTTGATTTGAGGTGGTAAGAATTGATCAACGCATGGCAGTAAATCGGATTCGATTTTGAGATTTTTTCACTCCCAATTTCTAAGAATAAATTCTTTGCCCAAACAGCAGATTAATTTTCACTTAAAAGTTTTACGTGCTTAACAATATTACCATTCGATAAGCTATTTATATGCGTTTATTTTTAACCGTGTGATTTCTTAGTAAAACACCGGGCGTCTCCATTGATTTGATCAATATTTTTTTCCACGGCACGACGCCAATAAACCGCGGAAACGGGGGCCTCCCTAAATATAGCAAACATTGCAGCGGTAGTGTGACTTCGGAGGAAGAATCCCAAAAAAAAAACAACCATCCACACTTATGAAAATATAACACATGATGCTCAATATTGTTAGTTCTGGTCCGATTTCTTGTACAGTTTTGACGTGGGATCATCATAAAAAAAGATGTACAAAGAGTGAGGGAAAAAACGCTCGAGCTCCGGAGTTCTACACTCACTTATCTGCCGCCAGATTTGTGTCTCGCCTCCACATCCCATCCCCCCGGCCCGCATTACTACGGCTTTCCGTTCATCGCACCGTACATACATATATATTTCATCACCACTTTATTTCTGGCGCCACCGAGGAGCCTTGCTTGAGAGCACTTTTTTGCGCCTTCTTCTCGGTTGACTTTCCCTTTTTGTGTGTGTGTGTGTGTGTGTTTTGCTTCCTTTCCCGCACATTGCGCTTCGGGCGGGTCCTTACTTCCTGGATATTGGTTTAGGGTAGGTGCCATTATGCGTGAACATAAAAATGATTTTAGACTCTGTTTATGGATCGGATGGTTGTGTTGTGCCGCCACGCTCGGGTGGGAAAATGTACCGAAAAACAAAACCAAAACTAAACAAAACGAGCGCCAAAAGAGAAAACGACGTGTGTAGTGAGAAGAAGAAAGATGACAGCAGCAATAACGCGTGTGTGTGTGTGTTTCGGTGGTGTGTATGTTTTTCTTTCGTCATGGTAACGTTACCCGCGCGTCATTTCTGTGCCCGCCGGTAGGTTGATGGTGTTTTCTTGTGTGTGCTTGTGTTAACTTTTGTGATGCGGCGAAGGTTGACAAATCCCTGGCGGCTATCCTGCGGTTCGAGATTCGTCGCGGCAAGAAAGCAATTTAGATTTATTTCTCAAACATACGTTTGCTATAATGGTTGGTGCATGCTATAATAGAGCTACCATTTTTTGTTGTTGTAACGATTAAGCTAACCGAAACACGCCCAGCGTCCCGACGTGTGAAACAAATTAGCATCAGCAAGAGCATAGATTCACTGTTAATTACAAACCCGCAATCAAATGCTTTCCACATTAGTGATTGCGTTTAATGGAGTTTTATCGTTTTCTGCGGAAGCCCCAAAAACCGAAGCGTCGCATGCAGCCACCAAAAAAAGAAGGACAAAATGGCACACAAGAATGTTCGCCTAATGTTGTTAATATTTACGAATACGAGTCCCGTGCGCAGACACACAGCAGTAGCAGCAGCAGCAACCAAGAAGAAGAAAAAGGCGGTAGTGGTATCCTAATTTTATGGCACTTTTATGGTGGTGGCCTCATAAAGATGCGCAGGGCTGTTCGGGTGTGCCGACAAGCTAGCCACTACTATTAATAACATGAAAATTGTTTAATAACTTGTTTATTTGAGCCCATCGTAAAAACACGGGCGTACGCTAGCAGTGTGCGACACCGAACAGGGTTTATAGCATGCGTCCAGCCTTAGTCCAACGGGGTTTTGCCGTTGGTGCAATAATTACTGTACGAATCTTCTTCATCCGGGTTTTCCGTTGTTGGTTACAGAAGAAACATGTTGGCTGTGTTTGTTTATTTAAGGTCAGTCACATCGTTTCGGCCACAGTAGCAACACACGGAATGGTTGTCCGTAAATGTATCTCCCGTTCTGACATCCAACCCCCGTAGCTTCTAGACCACACAATTGCCCACCCGCTTGCGGTTGGCCGCAGGAAAAGCCATTCTCCCAAGGCAATCGTAAGTCGTAACACAGCAGCCTCGTGGATGGTAGCCGTAAATGTGCATATGCTGTGTCCGGTTTTAGTACCCTGGACGGCTGCTGCTGTTGTTGAGTGTGCTGTCTGACAACGAGTCCCGCAGGGATGGTGGGAAAGTTTGGCAAGGTAGTGCGCGGGGACGGTTGCTTGGAACGAATCTTGCTTTGATCAATTATGAGTGCAGAGACAGTTGAACATCCACTTAAGGACAGTTTTTCGGAGGTGTTTTCTTTTGAGTGGGTTGTTTGTATGTGTGTGTGTGTGTGTGGAGAGGAAAATAGCTCACCAAGAAAATTTCTTGAAAGTTTCTCGTAGCCCCAAGAAAATTGCTGGTAGTTGTAGAGCAAGTTTATTTGATAGTACCCGATACTTGGCGAAAGGTTTGGAGCACTCTTGTTTGTGTGAGTCGATCGTTACCAAGCGTTGAGGTTATTATGGGGACAGCAGCTCTCACCTCACACTTGACGAATGGTAGCTACATTAAATAGTGTATCAAGAATATTAAAAAGTTGATGTGATTCCTTCCAATAGTTAAAGCTCTACTGTGCAAACTTTGATTCACGATTTAGTTCAAAACCTGTGCTGTCGCTAGGTAATAATTTGAAATCTTTCTAGCTATTTGATTATCTAATCGCAAATGAAGACTGAAACTTTAGCATATTAGAAACTTTACATGCGATACTAATCGCTTTTCTTCAAAATGCTCGACGCAAATTATGTCGAAATTATGGTTGGGTTTGTAGTGGTTCATGATACATTACACATTACACAGTCCCACCAAATGGCCCAACGCTAAAACAGGGCTTAACTATTGAACTGTTGAATGAGTGCTGTAATTGTCTATCAAGGACAACTATAACGATGAATTCATAGTATCATTAAACAGGACGACAATAAAAACAACAATTGCGTCTTCTAACAGCAAGAGGTTCAACACACAGAAGAGACTCGTGCGATGTTGCTATCGAAATTGGCCTATTCGACTCAAGTCGAGCAATAAAAGAAACAGTTGGAGGGCTCAACCATGCACCGAAATACTCTAGAAAGAACGATACTACAGACGACCTGCCGGTAAACGATCTGTCCAAATCTAGATGAGGAAGACCCTGATGATGAGGCCTAGCAATTGGGGTTGTCTTATGTGTGCTTTTCTTTTAGCAATTGCAAATCGGCACACAATTACTTATCAACACACCGAAACTTATCAGAATGATAAGAACTAAACCCGATGTTCTAAACACTTTGACAGCTCTGTCCGCTATCAGTGTTTATTATTGTTTTCTTTTGAAATGAACTTACCCCATTTAACCCGCAGCGCAACTAAAAACTGTAACAAAACCGAAAACTGAAATAGATTAACTTTATTGCTCCGCTAGCATCGTGTTTCTCCACAAACTATACGGTGGGGTAACTTTGATCAACATTTTTATACCGTGCGGTGTTGTAGTTCGTCCCAAACTGCCGCCCATCCATCGCCGCTCCATCATCCAGGTGCCTTTCAATCAACAAATTTGTCAACGCACTCTCCTATCACATGCCGAACAATGTACGAACCCGGGGTACGATCGATCTACGCGCCATAAATCACCGATGTATGTGTTATGTGAAGGGGAGCAATGCCATTTTCCTAGCTTTTTTCCAACGGCACCGCTCATCGTTCCCATGGCCAGCGTCGGTGTGAGTTTTGGTGCAGTTCTTTTAATCAACGACAGTGGCACCAAAAAGCAGACGGAGATGGAAAGTCATTTCATTACGTGAGCTTTTTCCCCCGATCGAGAGTGGTGAGTGTGTGTGTGTGTGTGTGCCGTACAGGTTTCCGGTACGGTGCGTAAGTTTATTTGTGGCAAAAATGATGAATAAGCATTTCGTCTTTCAGCAGTACCACCCCCGGAGGACGTGTACCGTCATCAACATCATCATCATCGGCACTGGCATGATCACCATCGAGCAAAAACACACATAAAGCAGTAGGATGAATGTCTACTGAAACAGCCACAGAAAAAAAAACGCTTTCACTAGTACGTTAACTTTGGGTCGGTCTCCCCCAGCACAGTGCTCCTCCCTTTAAGTGTTGAGCTGTTCCCGAGCTTTCGATGTGCCGGGCGCATGGCCGGGAGGGAAACATTTATCAATCTGTCGATAAGTTATAACTATTACGAAAACTGGCTTCACCAAACAGCAGCTGGACAACCGCAAGCCTCCCGATACGCCGCGGTGGTACGCTTGAAGCGAAAAATTGGTTCCACCGTATCGAACGCCGCGTAACATCGATCGACCCCGCCACCGTATCGAACGTCAAACGGAGCGTTTGCATGTATATTCGGTTCGGCAGTGGGCGAGTGATTTTTTATTCGTTTTATCCATCCCATTTGGCCGAAGCTCGGGAAAAGACTAATGTTGGAATGTTCGGTTTTCGAAACACGGAACGCCACGGCCACGGCCACTGCTACGGAGCACTGTTGCGGACTGGTCCATCAAATGAACCGAGCCCGATTCCGATTCGATCTGTCATCGAGCGAGTGTGCGAGTGTGGGCCGTTCTGGAAAGGACGACCACGATTCGATTAATTTATTTCATTTTTCTCTTGCTCCATTTTTCCACCACGTTGGTTGCTTTCCCATTCGGTTGGGCCCTTTGGTTGGTGGTTTTTCGATTAAAGCAGTACGCTCGCAGATAGGTCCCGGTGCCTTTACCCAAGAGCGGCCCCGAAGTGTGTGGCCTTCTGTGACCTTAGATTTTTCGATCCTCGAGTCGATCTAGCTAGGTCCTGCTGGTCGCTTAAAAAAGGTAGGCAATTCAGGTAGTTTCTGCTTTTTTTATTTCTTTCTGCCGCTCTTGCAAGCAAATAAATGTTTTTCAATTCACTAAACGAATGAACAAACGAACGCCCGAACGAACTGCGTGATTCACGGTTATGCCCGCTCGGAGATGGACACGTACCGACCGGGTCCTGTGCTATCTAAAATCTGCCAACCGAATTGTGTGTGTGCGTGTATGTGTCTCGGTGGCCTACGCCTGTTTGCCATACATCCGATAGAGGCCGCCTGCAGACATGTGAGCTGTTGCCGTTTGTTGAAGCTGCTGCTGCTGCTGCTGAAAGCTTCATTAGATACGGTTCGCTTGCTATCGATTGACAGTTGTTGTGTGCCGTCGGTTTTGCGGGAAAATGCGTGAGGACCGGTACGGACCGGCAATGGGAAATGGAGATATTTAACGAACGTTTCGAAGGATATCCCCGATCGATACGGGTCGGCCCCCTTCAAGTTTCGCGCGATAATCCGCTACCCGAACATCCCGCTCCCGGAATGGTCAAAAGTGTGCAATTCGCCCAACACAATAGAGGTTTGGTGGGTTAGGATAAATAAAAATAATGATACTTGTGCACACGGTGATGGTGGGCCGATGGTTCGCTGTTCCAACTCCGCCAGCGGTGGGCACGATCTGGGCTTGATTTTCAATCCGATAAGTCCTCGGCACGGCTCGATAGCACGAGGAGTGGGTGAATGAGGCGCAAACGGGGGCCACTTTTCGGTTCGTAGTTATGGGCGCATGAATGAAATGCGGGAACTGACCAGTTGGTTGGTTTGCCTGGAGGGTGTGTGGGTGTGTCGTAAGCCTGTCATATTTCCTCATTAGCGAGATTAGATTTCACTCAACTCGATGGAAAATTGCCTGCATTTACGCCAGCTTGCCGACCATATTGTCCGCAGGATATAGGTTACGTTTGATCGGGCAGTAGAGCGACCTGAAATTAACCCAGCAATTCGATCGAACGCTTGGTATGGTAAGGCTTTCTAGTGGGGTAAATTGAAGAGTAGCTTTAATTGTGTGACGTACATGAACGTTTTCGCCCATTGTATTCCACTCTTTACGTGTATAACAAGAAACAAAATATGAACAAAAATTGCAAATAAATCCAGCATAATTCTAGTAACTTGAAGAAAGGGCAATTAACAGATTTTTTAGGACATTTTTTTTACAAAAGTCCAACTAGAGTCTTGTCTATTTGATCGGAGCCATTGTTACTAACCTTTCTAATGGCTCAGAAGTTCACTTCTTCACTTATCAGGCGCTACAACCGCTTCGTGGTCTTGGTCTGCTGCAACAGTCTTTGATACCGCCTACGGTCTAGCGCCGTCGTCTGCCAATCACTCCATCTCAGTTTGGGCCTACCACGCCTCCTCTGTCCATAAAGCTGGTCCAAAAGGACTTTACGGGCTGGGTCGTCCGGTGCCATTCTCATGACATGACCAGCCCACCGGAACCTGGCAAGCATAATTCGCTGCACGATGGTGAGATCACTTGTAGAATCTTTAT
>KZ061698.1:328572-404960 GCA_002091835.1 Anopheles maculatus | reverse complement strand
CGCCCAGCGTCCCGACGTGTGAAACAAATTAGCATCAGCAAGAGCATAGATTCACTGTTAATTACAAACCCGCAATCAAATGCTTTCCACATTAGTGATTGCGTTTAATGGAGTTTTATCGTTTTCTGCGGAAGCCCCAAAAACCGAAGCGTCGCATGCAGCCACCAAAAAAAGAAGGACAAAATGGCACACAAGAATGTTCGCCTAATGTTGTTAATATTTACGAATACGAGTCCCGTGCGCAGACACACAGCAGTAGCAGCAGCAGCAACCAAGAAGAAGAAAAAGGCGGTAGTGGTATCCTAATTTTATGGCACTTTTATGGTGGTGGCCTCATAAAGATGCGCAGGGCTGTTCGGGTGTGCCGACAAGCTAGCCACTACTATTAATAACATGAAAATTGTTTAATAACTTGTTTATTTGAGCCCATCGTAAAAACACGGGCGTACGCTAGCAGTGTGCGACACCGAACAGGGTTTATAGCATGCGTCCAGCCTTAGTCCAACGGGGTTTTGCCGTTGGTGCAATAATTACTGTACGAATCTTCTTCATCCGGGTTTTCCGTTGTTGGTTACAGAAGAAACATGTTGGCTGTGTTTGTTTATTTAAGGTCAGTCACATCGTTTCGGCCACAGTAGCAACACACGGAATGGTTGTCCGTAAATGTATCTCCCGTTCTGACATCCAACCCCCGTAGCTTCTAGACCACACAATTGCCCACCCGCTTGCGGTTGGCCGCAGGAAAAGCCATTCTCCCAAGGCAATCGTAAGTCGTAACACAGCAGCCTCGTGGATGGTAGCCGTAAATGTGCATATGCTGTGTCCGGTTTTAGTACCCTGGACGGCTGCTGCTGTTGTTGAGTGTGCTGTCTGACAACGAGTCCCGCAGGGATGGTGGGAAAGTTTGGCAAGGTAGTGCGCGGGGACGGTTGCTTGGAACGAATCTTGCTTTGATCAATTATGAGTGCAGAGACAGTTGAACATCCACTTAAGGACAGTTTTTCGGAGGTGTTTTCTTTTGAGTGGGTTGTTTGTATGTGTGTGTGTGTGTGTGGAGAGGAAAATAGCTCACCAAGAAAATTTCTTGAAAGTTTCTCGTAGCCCCAAGAAAATTGCTGGTAGTTGTAGAGCAAGTTTATTTGATAGTACCCGATACTTGGCGAAAGGTTTGGAGCACTCTTGTTTGTGTGAGTCGATCGTTACCAAGCGTTGAGGTTATTATGGGGACAGCAGCTCTCACCTCACACTTGACGAATGGTAGCTACATTAAATAGTGTATCAAGAATATTAAAAAGTTGATGTGATTCCTTCCAATAGTTAAAGCTCTACTGTGCAAACTTTGATTCACGATTTAGTTCAAAACCTGTGCTGTCGCTAGGTAATAATTTGAAATCTTTCTAGCTATTTGATTATCTAATCGCAAATGAAGACTGAAACTTTAGCATATTAGAAACTTTACATGCGATACTAATCGCTTTTCTTCAAAATGCTCGACGCAAATTATGTCGAAATTATGGTTGGGTTTGTAGTGGTTCATGATACATTACACATTACACAGTCCCACCAAATGGCCCAACGCTAAAACAGGGCTTAACTATTGAACTGTTGAATGAGTGCTGTAATTGTCTATCAAGGACAACTATAACGATGAATTCATAGTATCATTAAACAGGACGACAATAAAAACAACAATTGCGTCTTCTAACAGCAAGAGGTTCAACACACAGAAGAGACTCGTGCGATGTTGCTATCGAAATTGGCCTATTCGACTCAAGTCGAGCAATAAAAGAAACAGTTGGAGGGCTCAACCATGCACCGAAATACTCTAGAAAGAACGATACTACAGACGACCTGCCGGTAAACGATCTGTCCAAATCTAGATGAGGAAGACCCTGATGATGAGGCCTAGCAATTGGGGTTGTCTTATGTGTGCTTTTCTTTTAGCAATTGCAAATCGGCACACAATTACTTATCAACACACCGAAACTTATCAGAATGATAAGAACTAAACCCGATGTTCTAAACACTTTGACAGCTCTGTCCGCTATCAGTGTTTATTATTGTTTTCTTTTGAAATGAACTTACCCCATTTAACCCGCAGCGCAACTAAAAACTGTAACAAAACCGAAAACTGAAATAGATTAACTTTATTGCTCCGCTAGCATCGTGTTTCTCCACAAACTATACGGTGGGGTAACTTTGATCAACATTTTTATACCGTGCGGTGTTGTAGTTCGTCCCAAACTGCCACCCATCCATCGCCGCTCCATCATCCAGGTGCCTTTCAATCAACAAATTTGTCAACGCACTCTCCTATCACATGCCGAACAATGTACGAACCCGGGGTACGATCGATCTACGCGCCATAAATCACCGATGTATGTGTTATGTGAAGGGGAGCAATGCCATTTTCCTAGCTTTTTTCCAACGGCACCGCTCATCGTTCCCATGGCCAGCGTCGGTGTGAGTTTTGGTGCAGTTCTTTTAATCAACGACAGTGGCACCAAAAAGCAGACGGAGATGGAAAGTCATTTCATTACGTGAGCTTTTTCCCCCGATCGAGAGTGGTGAGTGTGTGTGTGTGTGTGTGCCGTACAGGTTTCCGGTACGGTGCGTAAGTTTATTTGTGGCAAAAATGATGAATAAGCATTTCGTCTTTCAGCAGTACCACCCCCGGAGGACGTGTACCGTCATCAACATCATCATCATCGGCACTGGCATGATCACCATCGAGCAAAAACACACATAAAGCAGTAGGATGAATGTCTACTGAAACAGCCACAGAAAAAAAAACGCTTTCACTAGTACGTTAACTTTGGGTCGGTCTCCCCCAGCACAGTGCTCCTCCCTTTAAGTGTTGAGCTGTTCCCGAGCTTTCGATGTGCCGGGCGCATGGCCGGGAGGGAAACATTTATCAATCTGTCGATAAGTTATAACTATTACGAAAACTGGCTTCACCAAACAGCAGCTGGACAACCGCAAGCCTCCCGATACGCCGCGGTGGTACGCTTGAAGCGAAAAATTGGTTCCACCGTATCGAACGCCGCGTAACATCGATCGACCCCGCCACCGTATCGAACGTCAAACGGAGCGTTTGCATGTATATTCGGTTCGGCAGTGGGCGAGTGATTTTTTATTCGTTTTATCCATCCCATTTGGCCGAAGCTCGGGAAAAGACTAATGTTGGAATGTTCGGTTTTCGAAACACGGAACGCCACGGCCACGGCCACTGCTACGGAGCACTGTTGCGGACTGGTCCATCAAATGAACCGAGCCCGATTCCGATTCGATCTGTCATCGAGCGAGTGTGCGAGTGTGGGCCGTTCTGGAAAGGACGACCACGATTCGATTAATTTATTTCATTTTTCTCTTGCTCCATTTTTCCACCACGTTGGTTGCTTTCCCATTCGGTTGGGCCCTTTGGTTGGTGGTTTTTCGATTAAAGCAGTACGCTCGCAGATAGGTCCCGGTGCCTTTACCCAAGAGCGGCCCCGAAGTGTGTGGCCTTCTGTGACCTTAGATTTTTCGATCCTCGAGTCGATCTAGCTAGGTCCTGCTGGTCGCTTAAAAAAGGTAGGCAATTCAGGTAGTTTCTGCTTTTTTTATTTCTTTCTGCCGCTCTTGCAAGCAAATAAATGTTTTTCAATTCACTAAACGAATGAACAAACGAACGCCCGAACGAGAACCGTATCTGGCGTCGGAGAACTGCGTGATTCACGGTTATGCCCGCTCGGAGATGGACACGTACCGACCGGGTCCTGTGCTATCTAAAATCTGCCAACCGAATTGTGTGTGTGCGTGTATGTGTCTCGGTGGCCTACGCCTGTTTGCCATACATCCGATAGAGGCCGCCTGCAGACATGTGAGCTGTTGCCGTTTGTTGAAGCTGCTGCTGCTGCTGCTGAAAGCTTCATTAGATACGGTTCGCTTGCTATCGATTGACAGTTGTTGTGTGCCGTCGGTTTTGCGGGAAAATGCGTGAGGACCGGTACGGACCGGCAATGGGAAATGGAGATATTTAACGAACGTTTCGAAGGATATCCCCGATCGATACGGGTCGGCCCCCTTCAAGTTTCGCGCGATAATCCGCTACCCGAACATCCCGCTCCCGGAATGGTCAAAAGTGTGCAATTCGCCCAACACAATAGAGGTTTGGTGGGTTAGGATAAATAAAAATAATGATACTTGTGCACACGGTGATGGTGGGCCGATGGTTCGCTGTTCCAACTCCGCCAGCGGTGGGCACGATCTGGGCTTGATTTTCAATCCGATAAGTCCTCGGCACGGCTCGATAGCACGAGGAGTGGGTGAATGAGGCGCAAACGGGGGCCACTTTTCGGTTCGTAGTTATGGGCGCATGAATGAAATGCGGGAACTGACCAGTTGGTTGGTTTGCCTGGAGGGTGTGTGGGTGTGTCGTAAGCCTGTCATATTTCCTCATTAGCGAGATTAGATTTCACTCAACTCGATGGAAAATTGCCTGCATTTACGCCAGCTTGCCGACCATATTGTCCGCAGGATATAGGTTACGTTTGATCGGGCAGTAGAGCGACCTGAAATTAACCCAGCAATTCGATCGAACGCTTGGTATGGTAAGGCTTTCTAGTGGGGTAAATTGAAGAGTAGCTTTAATTGTGTGACGTACATGAACGTTTTCGCCCATTGTATTCCACTCTTTACGTGTATAACAAGAAACAAAATATGAACAAAAATTGCAAATAAATCCAGCATAATTCTAGTAACTTGAAGAAAGGGCAATTAACAGATTTTTTAGGACATTTTTTTTACAAAAGTCCAACTAGAGTCTTGTCTATTTGATCGGAGCCATTGTTACTAACCTTTCTAATGGCTCAGAAGTTCACTTCTTCACTTATCAGGCGCTACAACCGCTTCGTGGTCTTGGTCTGCTGCAACAGTCTTTGATACCGCCTACGGTCTAGCGCCGTCGTCTGCCAATCACTCCATCTCAGTTTGGGCCTACCACGCCTCCTCTGTCCATAAAGCTGGTCCAAAAGGACTTTACGGGCTGGGTCGTCCGGTGCCATTCTCATGACATGACCAGCCCACCGGAACCTGGCAAGCATAATTCGCTGCACGATGGTGAGATCACTTGTAGAATCTTTATTCTCTATCACTAGACAAGCCTTATTCCCGAACTAAGACTTTATTCCCGAACCTTACTAGACGAACCTCTATCTAGCGATGCGAAGCGATCGATCTCTATCCTGTTTTTGGGCCTCTCACGCACGATCGGCTGCTATATGTGCGTATACACGTTTACGTTACTTAGCGGTCGAGGTAGCTACACACCGTGTAGCTCATATAACTCGTCGTTGTAGCGGTTCCTCCATTGTCATTCCACACATACGGGGCCAAAAATTCTTCTGAGCATCTTCCTCTCGAACGCGGCTAACAGGTTCACGTCAGTTTTGGACAGAGGCCTTGTCTCAGAGGCGTATGTGAGTACTGGGACGCTCCCTCTTGGCGGAGCCACTCATTCTCTCCGATTTCAGTCGTGCTATCCTTCGCTTACACATGCACAAATTAGCGCGATCTCCCTCTTCTGGGACTTTGAATTTAAAACGATATCGATGTTGAGTTCTACCATCGATACATCTCTGTCATTCCTCTGTACGCGTTCGCCCTCTTTCGATTCTGCAAGCGCGGCGTGTGCGAGCGTGTTTTGTCGACGCAGTTGGCTTGGCAAAGAAGCGAAGAAGAAGCATACAGTTACTGTTATCCTCCAGCAGTGGAGGATGCACGCGTTGATACGGGTGAAAAAATGTGTAATATTTGCTGCAAATCGTCTTAAAATGTAAGTAGAAGTGTAACGTACGTGATCCTTGTATCCTTCTCTATCTAATCATGATATTTTATTCCGTTCTAGATCATTTTTCAAGCGAATATTTGGAGTGGACTTTCGTGGAGACACCGGCAGTACCAGCAGGAAACGAAAAGAAGACACCCGAATCAGACGCCGTAGACCGTCATTCAGCGAAGCAAGTGAAAGGCGATCCAAACCAACGCCAAACGAATAAAAAAAAACCGGTGAAAACACGCGTCTTCTTATTTCGTGGAATGAACAAGTGTGGGTATCACAGGAGCGTAGACAGAAGAAGTATGAGCGAGAGCTGCAGAATGCGCACGTTCGGGTCACTCGTCCGGGTCGCTCGTTCGGGTTGCTCATTTTGGGCTGTAAGTGGTGCGTCATACAGCCAAGTTACAGCCGAGTTACAGCCCAAATCGTCACTCAATTTTATATGGAACTTCGCCAGGAGGGCTGACAGGTATTTTGAGTGGAGAAGTTTCCTCAAGCCGGGACATCTCCAACCCGAGGTTCAGGGCCGCTAACTCGATCCTTTAGTAAGCTTCTGCTACATTAGGAAAGCCTCAAACTTGGAGTGACTTGTAGAAGATGGTCCCCGAAGTTTCCAACTCCGAGTCTCGGATGGCCCTCTCTAGCACCAGATTGAATAGGAGGCAAGCAAGCCCGTCTCCATGGTGCAGGACCTTAGTGGTAGCAAAGGGCCCTGAGAATTTCCCATCCACCTTCACCTGGCATGTGATGTTGGTCATTGTCATTCGGACAAGCTTGGCAATCTTAGCCGAGATCCCAAAATGAGCTCGCCGCGTCGTATAGTTTTACCCTGGCTATGCTATCGTATGCGGCTTTAAAATCTCCAATAAAGAGATGATAGGAGTGTAGCTCAGAAGTTCATTTCTGGTTAATATTTTAAAATATTAGTCAACTATCGTACATTAGACGTTGGTCCAAGCTTTGCAAATATGCTAGTAAAGAGAGACTTGCAAAGAATGCCTAATCGTCTCGGAGTATCAAGAAGATAAGTTACAATTTACTCATATGGAGAACCCTGTAAATTGGATTTTATTCCATTGCTTAAACGAGGTCCCACCGGTGATGTTATCTGAAACTGCTGCTCCATCTACTGCTAGCAGCATGATTGCAATAGTTTAAGATGTTTTTGTCACTGCAATCTGAAAACTCATTTAATTCGGTTATAAGTCATGCGCCATCAATATCGCAAGCCATTATTTGAAAAGTTTCCTCGCATTTTTGACTCAAGATTTAAAAATTTCGAACAATTTCACAAACAATGCTTATTTTTCCAAAGTATTTAGCATACTCCGACCCAAAAGTGCTCGTCCTTATCTAAATTTCAAATTCATCATCAGTTTTTTTTCCACCTTTTTTGCCATCATATCGATCATCAAAGGTTAAGGTGAAAGTTTTCTTTTCTATAAGATCGGCAGTTTTCTTATCTTCCATTGCACACCGGATTCTTCTCCGGAAGGCCAAACGTTTCTAATCGTTTTGTAAACTCGCTTGAGCCGAAGAAAAGCGTTTTCATTTGTTTTTTTTTTCGCTTTCTTTCCAGATAATGCTTTCCCAGCCACAACTGGTCCGATAGAGAGGAAGGAAGTGCCAAAGGAAATGGAAGCAAAAATGTAAGTCTTGTCTGTGTCCTGCGTTGCCCCCATTCCCATCCCTCCCCCGGTTTGGTGGCTTATTAGAATTCATCCTCATTTTAATCTATCACATTTTATTCGTTTAAATCTGCATATTGAAGCAGTTCTAGCGAGTGTGCTGAGAGTGTGGCGTAGCAAGTGCATTTAGCAAACCGAGTCGAGTGCCGCGCAAAGCGGGGACCGTACGAAGAGCGTGAAACTTTGATTCGCTTGAAACTCGCGCGTATCGAAACCATTTCAAATCGAAACCCCGTGTAAGATGTGTTTGGTACCGCGCGGAACTGGTGGAATGGAATCGAATCGGAGAACATTTGTTGGAGAACTTCATTCGCCCAAAAACGACGGCGGGAAACGACGCATGAACGAAGTGAGTTGATTACTTTTCGGAAAAAAACTTTGATTCGAAAGCGAACGATTGGAAAGTTTCGTATAAAACAAGTTCCCGGTTGCGCCATCGAACCGGGAGTGCGCGATTCCTGCCGCATTACTTCCGATGCTGTTTACGCGCTTGCCCGAAATGAGCTTCCGGTGGCCGGGCTTGGTACGGGGCATAAGCAGGAAGCATGAATCGAGCCGAGTGTAAATGAATCCGCGCACCGGGTTTCACGTGAGGCAAACCGTCTTCTTCGCGTTGGAAGTAACCGGGCTGTTTGCTATCGTGGAATCTGTTTGCCAGATGGCTTTTTTCTTGCTGCTAGCGTTTCCCTTTGGTAAGTAGCTGAAACGATTCAAGGTGCATTATATGCAAAACTGGAATCGGTGCTTTGAAGTTTCCGTTCGGGGTTTTTTGTTGGGTTTTTCGGTTTTGTTTGTTGCTTCCACGGAACCGATAGTGATTGTGTAATGGGAGTTTCGGTGCGGACTTCGATAAAGACAAAAAGGGTTTTGTAATGAAACTTTATTTTTTTTTCCCACGAAAACTGTACTGGCAAAAAGGGGAAGCTGTTTGTGTTTTCTTTGATGAAAGGATGAAACTCATTGAAGCGGGATTGCGGGAAAAAAAAGGGAAAGAATGGAAAATTGTATTGTTTCCTGTTTTATTGGTCTTTCCCGGTAGTGGATTGATTTTAACTGTTGGAAAATTGTTTCCAGCTCTTTGGAGCATTGCAATTCACCTTAATTCTGGATGGGGAAGCCCATTTATCGCATTAAGCAATAAATAGGGTGTAGTGAAGGATTTAGTTGACTACTTATAAGGTGTTCGTAACGTAGTTTTGTCGGAACTTCTCCAACGTAGAAGCAGATACTCATGACAGGATCTCCTGAACAGTCTAAGATCTCCTGAAATTGCATCCCTGCTCAAGTATGATAGAATCCATTGTTCAAATAAGTGCAATCAACAGCCGTTAAGAAGCAGCTATAATTAATAAACCAACGAAAGGATGACCTTATCCACTTAAACAGGCAAATACTAAACCCACTCTCATCCAACAATCCATAACGCTGGAAGTGATGGAAAGCAGGCCCCACCTTCATGAATATGCTCGCCTCGCGTCCACCGATCTGAACCCAATTTTACAGTCATGGGCAAGAATAAAGTGAGTGTCAGCAAAGTCACACAACAGCTGATGGATGGGCTGTGCGATTGCCATTCCCACCTAAAAGAGGGCCATATTGTCGCAGCCTCCACCTTCGCACCCTTTTTTTTTGTACGAGAGGAGGACGGTAGGCGACGAGAATGACTCTTGAATATTAAGTAATCATTTATTTATATACACTTCGACCATGGGCGAGCGCGCGCGCGTAACAAGCGTTATCTCATTTTGAAAGATTGCAAATTTATTCAGCCATGGGTGATACCACAGAAACACACAGACACACTCCCAAAGAGACAGGAAAAAAATGCTTGCCAGGGTAGAGAAGAAAGAGGTCACACACAAAGAAGATTGTAAAATTGCTAGCTCAGATTTTTTGCTATTCCGAAGAGGGAGCCACTTGGGGTCCGCCAGTGTGAAAACCCCGATATCATTCGCTCTGATTTCTACACGATATGGCAGCCCAGCATTTTCTTCTGTGCGTGTGTGTGCCGTGATTGAAGGTGAGCCTACCCGGCTGCCTACCGTGAACATAGGCCCGGGTGAGGACATGAAAAATGCCCACATTGTCATTTCCCTCTACGCTTCGGCATGCAACTCGTTGCGCCATTCGTTTTCCCACGCCACGGCATAAGAGGGGGAGACAGGGTGTGTGTGTCTGCGCCCCGATGGGCCAGATATTTATTTTGTCGTACAGCTCATCCTAATTTATGGTGAAATTTTATTTGTCCCCACTGCTGAATGGGCGGCTTTCCTTTCGTCTTTTTTCCCTGTAGCCTCTTGCTTCACACGCTTTCCCCATTGAAGGTACGCCAGCGCTGAGCTTGAAAATGGAGCAAATTGTATGGAAAATCAGGGTGGATTTGTTTGCTGAAGAATATGCTCGTCGGGTGGCTGCCCTAGAGGGCGGCAGCAAGCGGCAAATGTGATGAGTTTGCAGTCGGGGTAATTTAAATCTATTTGAAAGCTCGTAATAACGCTTACGGAAGCATATTTTAGCTGGGCCAGTAGGGTGGGAGGGCTTGGTGTTTGGTTAGAAATAAATTTTCAATAGTTTCCAAAATTATGCCAATTTGTCTTGACAGTTGGAAGTCGTTAACGGTGAAAGCATCGTGTTATCAATCGCTGAAACAAATTAAATTCTTTTATTCGGCTGGAAGAATCAAGCAAAGCTAAAGCAGTTGTTCACGACTAAATGTAGGCTAACAGTATAACATGAATCAAATGAACTTGGACGAGTTGATAAGTAAGTTCTTGTAAGTTAGGTAGGCGTGATACCATCATCAGATAGATTTGAGAAAGCGTAAACAGCAGGAGTGGAGTTTTTACTAGAATTACCAGGATATTCAGCTGAACCGTTTAATCTTTTTTTCTCATTTAATTAAACAACTTAATAGCTTAACTAAAGATACATCATTTATGCAACACCAAAATAACCATTCTGATTTTCCTAAAGTTCTCATAACGTTTCAAAAATCTTCATTCCATCCATACTCTACCCTCTGTACACATTTCATTTGTTGATTCTTCCCACCTGTAACAGCCGGAAGTGTGCTGTTGCGATTTAAAGGAAGCACAGAAAAAGAGGAAAATCCATCCCGAACACAGCTCACAACAATTGCTTTCGTCCGGGCAAGTGCTTTCGTCCAAGTGTTTCCTGTTGCTATTAAATCACAGCGTCGCGGTCGTCGACGATAAATCGTGTACTCGATTGTGGTGTTGGCCGGGCGAGTCGGCCGACTCGAAAGTTTCACTTCCGTTTCTGTTCCGGATGAGCGCACCGCCGCTCCGAACCGAACCAACAAAATGACGGCCCCCGGCAGCTAGCGATCCTAATCCATGGCGTGCCATTTTTGTGTGAGCTCTTGGTGCATGTGTGAAATGTTTTCGAAATGGTATTGTTTGGCGTATGAAGGGTTTACCAGCCAGGGTCGCTTTGTGAAAATGTGTAATTTAGAGGCATTAGGCGGCATCCGGGATCGTTGTTTTCGAAAATATGGTTATGAAAGGGGATAGCATAAGAAAAGGGCATAGCACAAAGAGTGTTATATTGCATTTCAATAAGCGAAATGTGTTCATCACTTTGCAAAATTCAGTTATTCTTATATAGAAGTCTCTAAACTTTAAGAACATTCTGCAAAATAAATGACAAATCGTTCATCTTGTGTCTTTGCCTAGGAAAAATAAAAGACCACACTAAATAGTTGGCCATTCAGCAGCTGAACGTGCTATTCGACCGTCACCACCCCATCACGGGCGACCCATTTTTCCCGATCGTGGAAACATTGTGGACTGTGCCGACTGTGCGATGGACTGTGCAAAATGTCCCCATCCCCATGTTCATCGTTTCGTACGCTAGCTATATAGCTACAGAGATGGCTTCAGTCAATGGGGGCTTTGCTGTGTGCGACCAGACCGACCAAACCGACCGCTCGTATTCTGGATCGCCGGAATGATAATAAATCGCCCGCGTTGGAAAATAAAATAAAGCCACGGAGGCAGAAAAATACCGCAATCATCCGTCGTTCGTGATCGGTCACGGCTGCACGCTAGTAGCCCGAAGACCGGGAACACCACGCCGGGAAGCTAATTATGGCGTTATTAGGAGCTTACGACGGCCTGGGACGGCCTTTGGCCGAAGGTCGTGACCGTACATCCGGCGGTCGTGGGCACGTTCATCCGTTTTGGCCGTATTTATGTGTTGGCCGGTTGGAAAATCAAACAACACTCGAATGTGTGCGAATGCGAACGGGAGCGTTTCCACCGGAAGTGCAGCTCTAAGTTCGAACATCCGCCTCCTTTTAACTTCCATAATTGAGTTTGCTTTGGTTTGAAAATATATATCTCCTGATTGCCTGCCGGGTGCTGATGCAGACCATCGACTCCACGGTCACCCCGGGTACCATCGAGGTGGATAAAAATATGGCGTAAAATAAATAAAAACATAAATAATAGTGCTGCTTTGGTAACAATCGACTCGGAACCGTTTTCGCCACCAGGACAAAAGCGCTGGACTGGCGAAAAACGCAGCGTACTGGATTGTGCTGATGCAAAATGAAGTACACCAGAATGGGGGGGGGGGGAAAACAATCCCTTTACTGAGTTGCCTTTCCTTGGTGTGAGGGAAATATTACACACACACACACTAACAGTGCCACACTGTGTTTTTGGAGCCCCCAAACGATACCCAAACGACGCTGGAAAAGTGAAGAAAAATGTGTTGTGCACCACAAGCAAAAGCTCCACACAAACACAGTTTTTTCCCGCGCGCTATAGAGGAGCAAGATGAAAAGTGCAATAATCGCTTGTTGGGATGTACAAAAGGAAGCCGAATAAAACACAACAATTGCATTAAGGACGAGCTGTTTCGAATGTTCGGTCACAACACACAGCCACTGTTGCAACATTCGCGTAAATAGATCATTTTTAAGATCAATCGGCATCTCGTTTTTCCCAATGTTTTTCCGTATCTTATCTTAATATTATGCCAACAAAGCACACACACACAAATGTCCTTACAATGGTTTGTTTCAACTTCAACAAACGCGGACTCAATTTTTAACCAGCACGAGCAGCTGTTTTCGCCCACTGTTGCCCACTGTACGGTTTGGCCGATGGCGAACGCTTCGATACGCCGAAAAACAATTTTTCACTGTCGAAAGGGACATGATCAGTACGTGGTACCGAAACTTACAGAATAAAATAAAAACTCACCCAGCACATAGCACCGCACCCGGGAAAGAATAACAATAAATGAATGGGATCCTTCCTTTGGAGGGAAGCTTTTCGTAAGTGGCCACACCACGACGGGAGGCATGAATAAATGGAGTATTCGCTCCAGCCAGCCAGCCAGCCAGCCAGAGATAGGAGCGAGAGAGGAGAAGAAGATGAAAAATAGGACAACAGCACACAACACAAAACAAAAACAAACCTGCTCGGGAAACAGAGTAAATCGCACCGTGAAAGGATCAACTCGTCTCGTGCGGACAACGGGTGGAATGGACCGCGGCGCAAAGAAGGAAGTGCAAAAACGTAGTTAATCCTATCGAAACATTAAATCTTCCTTTTCTTGTACCGATTGCATTTATGGTTCGGTTCTGCCGAAAACGAGACTCCAACAATACAGTACCGTGCGCCACCGCGGTTGTTCTCGTTGCAGTTTGGTGCCGCTACGCCCGTCCCCAGCGCGACACGGCGTTCTTTGTTTTCGCCGCTGCTGGCAATTAAGTGGGCCGGACAGGTTTTGCACCGAGAGTGCTTTCAACCGTGCCAACTAGTGGCACTCAACGTGTCTATTTAGCTTAGGTGCTAGCTTTTGTGTCCGTGTCCAGGGCAGGCATCCAGGCCAGCGATCCAGTGGCCCGGTTTGAGTGTGTGTGTGTTGTTACGCTTCAGCTGCTGCACGATGGTGCAGTGTTGCCGAATCCGTCAACTATCCGGAAGGATTGACAGACTTACCGTGTGGAGATGAGTGTGGAGGGTCTATTTTTGTTGCGCCCGTTCTTCAGAGTGTCTCAATGACGGATTAGAGAAGATTGGTGCGTCCTTGGAATGTAATCATCCTTGTAAAAGGGGTGCGTTTTATCTAAATTAAGCGATCGGCGAAGATTGAAGAATGTTTTGAGATGGTGAGATGGGCATGAATAATGTTACTTGGGCTTGGGCTTTGGTGGTTTGTGCCTCTTATTAAAGCTGCTAAGAAGCTGTGGACACTGTGTAGTTTTAGGCGTATTTTATACATCATTTAAAGTTCACTAACAAAAAACGATAGGTTTCTATCCACTTTACATTATTTTAATACAAATCAATCTAATCCAGAGAGCCAATAGTGCGTGAGACGCAGCAGAATTTTTTAAAAAATGTTTTAAACTAAATTAATTTTATGTTTTTTTAACATTCAAATAATTTCAAACGATTAGCTTCAGCTCTTGTAAAACAAAAATGTTTATGTACAGCATTATGAAACACTAATTCGTTGTGACGCCTAAATGAATGCAATCTACGGTACCTCATACTAGCTGAACTATCGTAGCGTTAGTGTTAGTGATGGAGTTAATGGATTAGATGGATTTGTTAGTGGATTATCAGAGTAGTGACTAGATAATTCCGAGAAGCATTATAAACAAGTTAATATCTTTTAAATCTCTACAAGCTTGAGGCTTTAAAGAGCTTTTATGAACTATAAATATTTCAATTCTATTTTGGTATAGCAAACAGACCATTGACACTAACCCTTACTCACACCGAGTTTGGTACCACAGTGTGACCCTAGCTGCACATTGCATAAAACCAGCAAAAAAGCAGCCACCATTTGGTATTGGAAATTGAAACTGTAACAACGGATGCAACAAAAACGCACCCTTGGTGGCGTTTCAATTTCCTTCCAGGCGATCACCTGGCGTATGTAAATTTTGACAGTCGCATTAAATCATTCTCCGTGTCGCTTTCGTCGCAACGAATGTCGCTTACCACCACTCACCAACGCCCCGTACGCGCAGATTCGTTGAAGTTGGACATTTTGTTCGACCAACAACAGCAAAAAATCCCTCCATACTGCAAGGATCCAAGCTCCAGCAGCAGCAGCAGCCAGCGTCCAGGTACGAGATGGTTTCGATCGTCTCGGCTATCAGGCGGAACACTTGAAAACAATAAATTGTACATAATTTAGATTTAATGGTAATGTAAACAATTTAAAACGCTCTCTCCGTCTCGCGTCGTCACGTCCTCGAAACGATGGGCTAAGAAGAACCGAAGCCGTCGTTTAGGTAGGATGGCTGGATGGAATTTCAGCACAGTAAAAGATCTGTGCGCGGGATGTTTTGGTATTCACACCGCCAGTGTTGTGGTGCCGTGGGCTCTGTTATTGTGCGTTGTTGGATGGGCGGCTTTTCTTCTTCTGGGGTTTCTTTTTGGATAGCTGTACCAGCGAGATCTACATTTTCGATTAAATGGCGTACATTGTTGTGGGGTGTCCAGCAAGAAGTGGCACTGTCGGTACCATTAATGTTAATGGAACTGTAGCTCCAAACGCTTGAGTTTGAGCGTTTGGCTCCGAAGTGGGACAGTGGCAGTGGTTGTGGCTGTTTAAATTGAAGTTATTCAATTTTTAACACATTTTCCCAACGTCCGGGAAGTGAAGTTTAATTTAATTTTAACCGTTTTTTCTTATTCGCTACCATAGTAAGTGTTTAAAAGTTTATCTATTTTGTAACAAATGACGGCTCACTCGAGTGAGCATCGCGATGCAAATACTGTACTCGTCCCCTGTTCTGAGTCACAGAAACATAGACAGAGTGAGGTGAACATTCTTCACACGCCTCGTCACACGCCGAGGCGTCATCATGTTCCGAGAGATTTCACTTGAGCACTTGCCATGGTAAGTTAACCCGTTTGAATTGTGCCGGGTAAACAGGCTGTCTAGATAGTACGCCATTCACACCACCTTCTGTTTTTTTTTAAATAGGCAATGATGATGGAGGTAGCTGGTAGCGCACTCGAGGAGCTCTGAAGTTTGGTACAAAACGACAGCAAAAAAAAGAAACAAAACACGAACGAGAACACACGGTGGGAAAGTTGAACCGAAAACAAACATCAATCATTTCCAGCTTTTTGAGAATCTCATTTACACAACTTTTGTGCTTAAAACGCTGATTAAACAGCTTTTCTGCAAGGACGATGACTCGTCTCGATGTTGACGTTTCCCTCAGACATCGGCGGACCAACTAACGCGAGCAATGGAAGACGAATGAGATGTACCATCCACCATCCACTAGAGAATGTCCCATCCAAGGGAAGGGCGCAGTCAGCAAAAGCGGGGGGGATAGTGATGATGGTGGTGATGGGCGGTTAAATCATGACTGCTGTACAAAGAGGAAAACTTCATCTCTCACTCTCTCGCTACGCCTCACTAAAAATCCGTCCGTTTTCTGTGCGCCAAATGAAGGAAGCAACTCCGTTCCCTGTGCACCTTACGCATTTACATCGTCCCCCGGGTGATGATGCTCTGACGTTGGTCCTCTAAAAAACAGAAAAAAACCCTTCCTGAGAACAAACGGATGGATGTTACTCCTTCTCGGTGCTTCTGTTCGCTGGCCACTCGAACCGGGCTTCCCTCGTTGCTACCAATCCGGGATACAAAACTCTTGTTCTGCCAGGCCTGTGCTGTGGTAGTGGGTAACAGTAGTAGTAGTAGCAGCTACTACCGCAGTTGTACTGGAATAAATTTGCATAATTTCACCGTTTTTTTTGCTGTGCTCTCTCCTCATCTCAACCGGAAGGTTATCATCAAATTATTCCGTTCGAAACTTTTCACCTTCCTTTGCTACGGTTGGTTTCCAGCCTGGCGGTCGGTTTTTGCTCTCTTCGGAGAAATCATGGGTGGGAGTGGTTGGTCGCTTGCTTGCTTGCTTGCCAGGTTTTTTGCACAATTTATCTTTGTGTTTAAGGCGAACGAGTTGAAGGCACAAAAGGGCTGTGACGCTTTGTTGTGGAAAGTATAGTTTTTACTCGATGCCAACAACAAGTTTGTCCTGTTGTCGTACCCATCCAAGGGAAGGGCGCAGTCAGCAAAAGCGGGGGGGATAGTGATGATGGTGGTGATGGGCGGTTAAATCATGACTGCTGTACAAAGAGGAAAACTTCATCTCTCACTCTCTCGCTACGCCTCACTAAAAATCCGTCCGTTTTCTGTGCGCCAAATGAAGGAAGCAACTCCGTTCCCTGTGCACCTTACGCATTTACATCGTCCCCCGGGTGATGATGCTCTGACGTTGGTCCTCTAAAAAACAGAAAAAAACCCTTCCTGAGAACAAACGGATGGATGTTACTCCTTCTCGGTGCTTCTGTTCGCTGGCCACTCGAACCGGGCTTCCCTCGTTGCTACCAATCCGGGATACAAAACTCTTGTTCTGCCAGGCCTGTGCTGTGGTAGTGGGTAACAGTAGTAGTAGTAGCAGCTACTACCGCAGTTGTACTGGAATAAATTTGCATAATTTCACCGTTTTTTTTGCTGTGCTCTCTCCTCATCTCAACCGGAAGGTTATCATCAAATTATTCCGTTCGAAACTTTTCACCTTCCTTTGCTACGGTTGGTTTCCAGCCTGGCGGTCGGTTTTTGCTCTCTTCGGAGAAATCATGGGTGGGAGTGGTTGGTCGCTTGCTTGCTTGCTTGCCAGGTTTTTTGCACAATTTATCTTTGTGTTTAAGGCGAACGAGTTGAAGGCACAAAAGGGCTGTGACGATTTGTTGTGGAAAGTATAGTTTTTACTCGATGCCAACAACAAGTTTGTCCCGTTGTCGTACGGAAGTGTTGGAGTGGAGGTGGTTCGTTCTTTTTTTGAAGATAAACGGAATGCTTTTTATCCCCCTACGTTTGTTATGGTTTGGTGTGTAGTTGTGCGAGTAAAGTGTTTTATGCGTTCATAAAATTAGCACCGATCGATGATGTTACAGACTGTGGACGGAAACAAACATGTCTAGAACGGTCGTTAAGATTGGTGGCTCGTGTTTTGGTGGTTTGCAAAACGTAACCGTGATTGTCTGTAACAAAATCTATGAAAATCAAATTAAAACTCAAAAAGTTGTATTTTGCTACGCCTAAAACTATGCAATCATATGATTGATATGATGTCTAAAGGTGGGGACTTAAGCTTTTCGTCGTTTTCTGCTAACTTACGTTTAAAATTTATTAACTAATGGTAAACAGGCTTATAGATTAAACGTACGTGGGCACAGAATTTAATATATTTAAAAAAATGTAGTTATTGCATACCTTTAGGCGTGCATATCTCTCGAACTCAAGCAACCATCATCGTATTAACCCAGTACCGTCAACAAACAATACTTCTCACGCATATTTTCAGTAGTTTTTAAACTAAAATCCACCAACCTGCAATTTCTTATCAACTTTTGTTTCTCTTTTTTCCCATTTCAGGAACATACAGTACACAATGTCGAAGCGCAGGAAACTTGGTTGCAGATGGCTGAGTTCGCTCTTGATCTGCTTCATCGCATTAACAGAAATGATTTCAAATGGTAAGATGCTACATTTGACCTAGTTCGCGGGTTACAGTATTTCCCTCGCATCATTAAAACGATTTTAATCAACATTTTAGGCATACATTATGATAAAGCTGTGGACCAAAACTGAAGAAAACAATCTGCCATAAAAAAAAAAAACCCCGAGGCAAATCGTTTGTAGTAAATAACACCACCAATTAAGAGACCCGTACCGTGCACGAAGCATAATGGTGTGTAGTGCAAATGATGATGATACGGTAATGATGGATAATTTGCTGCCTAACCGTTGGTGGCGCAGTTATTACATGACGCAGTTGACCTAACAAACTGTGTATGGCGTTGAAAACAATTTAACTTGCACACCAGATTGCTGGTTGAGTAAACGTTCTCAAAGTCGTCAAGAAAAATCAAACTAATAAGTTGCTTTAGTAAGCTTCTTCACTAACATTGTGTCTTGAGACACTAGAATAAGGAACAAAACAGTACTCACTCATCATTCCATTAGACGCCACACTGTCGGTAGCGAATGTATGTTTTGAAGCGATAAGTTTACACAAAGGGTGCGCCTGGTAAATGTGTAAAACATTTTCAAACAATATGTTTGCTGCTCGCTCAACACTGCAACAGCGAAAAGGACTGATGCCCGACGCCGTATATGCATGTGGCACACTTTCTGCCTCACAGTTTCATTACTTTTAATTGAAGCTACAGTCCCAAACTGAGTGTGTGTGCTTGTGTCGGTTGGATAACTGCGTGGATGCTCGCTGCTTCTCGCAGTGGATTAAGTTTGTTGAACCGTTTTGAAAAATTATGTAGAAATGTTTTAGGCTCGTTCGTCATCAGCGCCAGGCTACATGCTACGTTGTTTTCCTCGAGCGGTTTCCAACGGAGCGCCAAGGCCTTTTCCAGTTTGTCGACTGAAGTTGAATGTGTAACTTTGACGCTATATGGGTCGACAAACACTCCGTTTACATAGCCTTTACAGGAACTTTAAAGAGTAACGAAATTAAACCAAAGTTCTCACCAAAACACTTTACCTTGGTATTCTACGGAATCGTTTTATTATTGTCGCTTAATCCGATGTCCCTCTAGTGGACGGCATTGATCTCTGCCTCCTTCTTGTGGTAGATGGTCGCGTCGAGATAGTACATGTTGGGCGTGAACCAAACCTTCTCATCGATCGGACGATCGAACGGATAGCCGAACGGAAGCGAATCGATGTACCGTGCGCCAGAAGCAACGCCACAGTTGAGCGTGTAGTCGTATCCTTCATGGTGCGGGACGGCCGGTGCATGGTAGGGCGAAACGATGAAGTACAGCTGGAACGGCATGCCACCCTTCTTGCCCTTCGGAAGCATCAAACGGGACGGGAATCCGCAGTGTGCCTCGGTCATATCGAGCGGGAACTGGCGCTTACCGTTGTACGCATCCATCACCCACTTGTACAGCTCGAAGTACGGCGTACGATCCTGCACGTACATCGGGAACTGCGTCGACTCGCGGACAAACACATTCGCGCCCTGCTTG
Source organism: Anopheles maculatus (assembly GCA_002091835.1). Taxonomy (NCBI): domain Eukaryota; kingdom Metazoa; phylum Arthropoda; class Insecta; order Diptera; family Culicidae; genus Anopheles; species Anopheles maculatus. The sequence continues at coordinate 385,392 of KZ061698.1, read as the reverse complement.
AACTCCCACTCGAACGTATCGAGCAGGACAAAGTTTTCACGGTTCTCGTTCACTCCGTACACGTGTCCGTACTGGTCGTACTTGGGGCCGAGATACATACGCACAACACCCTTAACATCCTTCTCCGCGTACACGTTGTACTCCACGCTGAATGGCATGTGGTTCAGACGCCACTGGCGTGCCTTGATAACAAAGTCCTCACCCTGGTAGTGAGCGATCTTGCCGAACTTCTTCAGCTCACCCGCCTTCATGGTGGACTCGTCGAACACCTCCACATCGACCGCGTTCGTAATGTCCGCGTCCGAACGATCGAAGTACGTCACCAGCTTGTCTACCGTGACCGCATCGAACTTCAGCCCACCGAACGCCAGCTCCTCCTTGGTGTACGGTTTCAGATGGTCCTTGAACTCCCAGTACCACTGGACAATGCGCTTGTACAGCTGGTAGAACATGGGATCGCGCAGCGACGTTTCGTAGTGCTCCAGAACGCCCGGCAGCACCTTGTGATTTTCGAAGTGCTCAATCGATCCGCCGAGCAGGATGCGGGCGAACCATCCGACGTACTTGTAGAACCGGCTGTTCACACTGTCCGGATTGGCCTGTACCAGATTGCCGAGGTACTCCACCGATTCGGGCTTGGTGAGATCGACGTGACGTCCGTCGGGCAACACAATGTAACCCAGATCGATCGCCTCCCGGATGCGATGCTCGTACTCGACCACGTCCTCAATGTCGTGATAGTGCTCGGGCGTGTTCACCTCGTAGTAGTTGTCCCGAGACGGGAAGCTCACGCCGTTGTAGTAGTGCATGTTCGGGTAGTATCCCGTGACGATCGGTTTGAACCAAGAGAACTCCGGGATCGTGCCGAGATCGTTCGACAGACGCTCGAGATAGTAGCGAGCGAGCAGCTGCTGATGCTTGAACAGGTACAGCTCTCCACGGCGGTCCTTGTACAGACCGTACTCCTTGCCACCCATCCAGAACGGGTAGTCCGCGTGGAAGTAGTAATAGTACGTGTTCAGCCCAATGTCCTCCGTGAAGTACGACACCTTCTGGTCGACGTTCGTGTGCACATACCAGCCAGTGTAGTTCGTCGGGATGACCACGGTGTACACGTCGTCCACCTTCTTCACACCGCTAAAGCCTTGCATCTTGTACTGTGCCGCCTTCTGGACGACTTCCGTGTTGAAGAAGTAGTACGGATAGATCTCGTACGGTGCTGGGAGCTCCAGTCCGGCCAGATCCTTGCGATGCAGAACGGCGACGGTCACAGCATACACGAACATACCCTCGTTCACGTGGAACCGGGCCCAAACGACCGATTTGTAGAACGTTTCCCAGTCTTTGGCGTAGTAAAACACATGGAACAATGCGATCGCCTGCTCCCGATGGTGATCATCGAACACGCTGAAGATCTCGTCGAACGGCAGCAAACCGTGCTTGTACAGCGCAACGAACTCCTTCACCGCTTCCACATTGCTGTACTGGTCGTAGTGCTGCTCGATGTCGTACGCCTTCGACACCTCCCACAGCTCAGTGTGCACCTCATGCTGATGGACGTGCTGGAACACCTCCAGCATCTGCTTTTGCCTCACCAGGAAATCTTTGTCTGCGTACGTTACTTTATCCTCCGGTACCACGACGTACCCAGCGGCTAGTGCCGCCAGGCCGATCAATGCTACCACAGTGATCCCCTTCATGTCGGCTGAACGAGAACGATGCACTGGACTGACGCGACTCGCGTGCCTTTTATACCCTCCCGATGCACTTTCGTAATCAGTCGGTTGAGGTGGAGGTAGCGATAATCGTGAAGGTGCCCGCTGGCGAACAAAAACAGGTGCGAACGAAAACCGCGAAACCACCACAGAACGCACGGGAATCTGAATCCGGCATGTGGCTGATAATGGCATTCTTTCGGGTGTCTTGTGTTGGAAGCTGTAGCGTTTGTGATCTTACAATGTGCGGATTTTAGTTCTAGAAACTGTGCTTCTTCATCGCATGTTTTATCGTGCTTTAATGGGTGTTAAGCGGCTTCCGAAAGACTTGAAGCCACGATGAAGCAAGAGAGACTATCATTATTCAATTTCATCCCATCCCGATGGTTCTTTATAATGGTTCTGATCCTTTCAAGCGATTAGAAGCTCTAGCAAGATCGCCAGCACCACAGCCCGGATGGTCGGAACCTTCTTCCTGGGGACCATTATCGATTTTCTACCGACGCTCGGATGAACGGATCTTCAACTCCTTCAGCATAAATTCCCATCGCACCGATTCCAGCCAACTGGTGGAGCGGGCGGGAAGACGAATAAATTAAATGCAACACACTGCATCGACCGTCCAGTGCAACAGACTGTACTGTGGTGTGTGTGTGTACGTGCCATTTACTCGAGCAACTCTCCGGGCAAACTACTCGGGCCCAGGATCAAAAGCGTACAATAATTTCAGAAACAATCAATTCGAGATTGTCTTTTTGAGGTTGGGCCGGCTCGTACAGTGTGAAAGTTTTTGATTTGTGAAACACTATCCACACTCTACGGCCCAGCACAGTATCGAAGCTCCCCGAGGGAGCTCTTCTGCTTCGAAGGAAGGTTCGAAAGTTTCATCACTCCGAAGAAACAATAACCCGGGAGCAATTTCATACCCACCCTTTCGTTGCTTGTTTGCCAGCGCCCTTAAAGTCTTAAGTCTCCCGGAACCGTCGCACCGGAAGAGGTCGCACCAGTGTTCACCGGTGTTTCGGTCACCGTTTACCGGTCGTCGTCAATGCCGGTGGATGAGTTATGGGTTTCAAGACGATGAATGCCATATGGCCATATCATGGGCAGCATGTATTTGCATGCCGTAGAAGATAAATAGAAGCGCAACGGTTGCACAAGACACAACGGTACGGCGGGATGATGCTCTCGGCAATCGTTTGCTTTTCCCTGGGTAAATGCTAATCGTCACACACACACACAGTTGCTCTACCTATAGCAGGAAGTTATGGGATCACACTTTCGACTTCGAAAGGCTTCAAGTAATTTCCGTCGGTACGGATACGGTTTGGCTTTGTACGGTCTTGTACGAGTAGTGCCGGTCATTCTGACTGTATTTGCATTCACCGATTGCGCTTTTGCACCGGAGTGCCTTTCTGGGAAAACTTACACTACTTCAACAAAAGCCCCAGCAATGGTCTGGGACACGGATTCTCCAGCATCCTTGCGCGTGCTTTAATAGTTCATTTTACGCGCTGCAGTTACAGTGCTGTGTAGTCCGCGTCTAAGATTGCATCCACACCGGGACCCGGTACCATCACAGCTGCTCAGCTGTAGTTTGATAACGAATAATAGCATCGTTTGCGTACAGCAAATGCCCCCAAAACGAACACACGCTTATCAGTGAACATCCCTCCCGTCCATACCCGAACCGATCAGAGACCTAGTCAGTTCAACGACTTTAGATTTTAGCATCAAAACAACATTTCGAAACTGAATTCGTGCTCTCTGTCTTCTCCCGTTACAGTGTGCAGTCTGAAAGATCTAAAAATATTCGTCCCGGAGGCGGTCATTATGGGCAATGCGGCGACCCTATCTTGTCAATTCGAACTGGAAAAGGTGAGTCAGACAAGCAGCGTACGGCTTATTCTAGATTCTGGTTTGTGTTATCTGTTTTTGGACGTTTTCTTTTATTAATCTGATTCTTTTCCTTACAGGCAACACTTTACTCCGTTCGATGGTACTTTGAAGGTGAAGAGTTCTACCGTTTCGTCCCGAAGGAATCACCGCCGGCCCGTACCTTCCCAGTCTCGGGCATCACAGTCGATGTAAGTGGGGAGGAGTGGGATTGGTTTTTGTGTTTGCTCTCCGTCTTTCGAAGCAATTAATGCTAGAACGAACCTGTACATATTACCGTAATCCGAGGTCTCGTTGTGCCTAAGCAAAGTTAGCTAAACTCCACTCGCTCGGAAGAAACGTCACTCTAACGACCGGGTACACTAAGCGGCTTTCGGAAGAGTTCCAAAGCGTGTGCAGAGGCATCACAGGTATTAGATGTGATGCCGTTTCGCACAAAAGAGCTTACATTTGTAACGTGGCGCGTGTTACACGTTCGAGTGTTGGCCTCTTAATTAAAATAAAATCTCACCATCAATAACTACTGAAACTTCCAACGCCAAGCCCGCGCCCCGCAGATGAAGATGTATGGCATTCGTTTTACCCTAATGAACGCACCTTTTATTTCTTCGCATTGGTGGTGGCGTTTGGCTGGCGAGGAACAGTGCTTGAGAAGCCGGGAAGTACATGCCTTGAAAGGAAACAAAATTAATGTAAGCCCATCGTCACAAGCATCCTACTACATGGAAGTTGCTCAACTGCCTTGTACCGAAAAACCAATTTCCAATAGCCCGAAGGATTATTGTCACTTGTATGGTTTTCCGCTTCGCATACGGTGGGGGCCGGATTATGGCGTTCCAGTACGTTCTGCTTGGGCCAACGCGACTCAATCGAACGCATTCTTTGGCACAAAAGCCCACCACTGAAAATCCTGTTGATTCTACCACGGTTACACGACTTGTCGGGCTTTTGTCGACACACTAAACATGTAAATAGTTTAACCGGAAATGAGATAAAAAATAAGATTCGGCGTGAAACATTTGCGACTGTTTCGCGAATAATTCCCCAGTAGCCGCCCTCGGCGGCTGTATAATTCTGTCGATTGAAAATTTTTACCCTCTCCCCGTTCCGAACGGAACAAGAATGTCACTTCACCTGGGGCACATAATTTTCTTTGATTTCCTTCGCACACTCGAAAATTGGGTCCCATTTTGCGATGAAAGACCCGGATCGGAGTTTGTCGGTGTGTTATTATGGGTTCGTCTTGCAACCGGATTTGAGCGAAATCGTTTCGCCCAGCTTCAATACCATTGGTGGTGACGACATAAATCCACCGTGGAACAGGGTTCTTTACAGGGTTCTTCTGTGCGATAAGAACATCTGCGATCGTGTTGAAGGTTTCCGTCGTGGTGGTCTGCTGCCGACTGTTGCGCGGGAGCAGCACCATTCAATACCCCCTTTATACACCGTCGATTTCAATCTGAGTTTAGTTTGGCTGCGGGCGAAAGAATGTCCTCCCCGGCTCGCCCCCCTCATACAATCCTATACCCGCAAAAAGTTACAAAGAGTTCGTCTTCTGGCAGCTGGCAGCCCGGGATCAAGGGAAGAGTTGCGGCGGAATTAAGGGAGGAATCCTTGCAAGTGTCAGGGAAATGAAAACATATGCCACCGGTATTTTGTGCGTTGCCGGTGCTGCCTGTCGTTTCAACCGCGCTACAAACACGGAACGCCTGACGGAAGTTGTCGTGACACATTTACGCCCGGAAATTCTTTTGGCTAGCGCTGCAAACATTGCGAATCAAGCGTCGGTACAAATGGTTTGCGAGTGGAAAACCCCATCATACGTGTTATTATTGTCGATCTGTGTGTGTGGCAACTGGTTCAGATTTGTTGGATGAAACTGGCTGTGAAATGGGACACACACAAGGGCGCGCATATTAGGAAACGGAATTTTGAGGTTGGATTTTGATGGAAAGCGCTATTAAATTGCTTTATGTCAAGTACAGGTGAGATGAATAGAACTGTATGACGAAGTGACATGGGCTTACGGGCCGCTAGTGCTTTGTTTTTCTAGCACTGGAGTCACTAATAATGTTTTATTGCTGTGCTCAAGGCTTCAGGTGAGCACTAGAGCTCAATCTTCTGAACTAAGCAAACCCAAAAACAAAGTGAAACAGATCGTACGATACATCGGGCGAACTCTAGCTTAAGATCGCAGATGAGCTTAACCTCAGGCTTACATGGAATTGTAGAAGCTCATGACACAACTCTTGTTAAGGTTATGCATACCTTCATTATGCAAAAGAGGAATAAATAATAACATTTATTTAACATTTAAACTCATAACACTTCATCAAGACGAATATGTGAATAGAAGTGGCCCAATTTGGAACTTGACGAAATTGAAGAGGCAATGCTGAAGAAATAGATTCTTCCTTCTTCTATTCATTTCAATCTCGCGAGGTTATAGCCTGCAATTCCTGACCTCCAAGGTTTATCTTACCTAAAGCTAGATAGTCAGATCTTTGGACTCCCGAAAAACATCTCCATCTAATGCTGCTAACAACGTCTTATCAAGTCTTATCAAACATTATTTACAAAAATTCTTCTCTTGAGGTTCTTGAAAGAAGGAAAGATCGAATAATTGTCGACGACTTGACACTACGTTGACGAGAATTCAGCAAAGTATTCCAAATTCTATGCAACAATGCTCTCAGTGTCTGTCAAATAATTGCAAGCTGTCAGCATTTAAACATTCTTTTAGTGTCAGGATTCATAACAGGCATCATTTTGGGGAAGCACTTCACAGTCTTGCATGCATTTCCAACACCCAGTTCTTCGGGTGCAAGCATAAACTGCCGCACTGTGGCATCTCTTCACGTTGTCATGGTAAATCAAAAGCGAGTAACAGTTCTCGGTGACGGTGTGTAGTGTCATTGTACAAATTAACAAACACCTCACACAATGGTGTGCTTGGATGCACATGAGTGTGTAGGTAAGGTAAGGTACATCAGACATCCTGCATCCCAATACAAAACCATTCGAACTCATTCAAACCTTCATTCTCACACAGGCTCTTCGCTGTACACCGCCGAAATCTCCGTCAACGGTTGGGCCCCCCCGAAAACGACAACCATTATACGACCTCAGTTCGGTTTGATGACTGCGAGGCGAATGTAGTGCCACCCCGTGGGAATGGTTTGCAGCTGCTATATTTGCCACCCATATCTTTGTCTCACTTTATGGTGGAAAGTAATCAACGGCAATGCTAAAAGCAGCCGCAACTTTATTGTTTTACACCGCCACCGTCTGCCGGCGTACGTACGCAGCAATCCACAGCAATCCACAGTACCCATTAGGCAGCTCCATACGCGCGTGTGTGTGTGTGTGGCTGCTTTAAGATTTACTCCCTGGCTCCCTTAAAGGCACCCAAGGTGGTGCAAATCAGTGTAAACTGACGATGGACCCGGGAGCAGGTTGCCACTCCACTTGTAGTATTGTGTGTAATGGCATGTGTTGCTCGAGGTTGTTTCACCGGATGACAGTGAAATAAAAACGTGATCCCCGTACAGAGAGAGAGAGGATATACGGCGTGGCGTAACGTACGCGTTGTCGCCTTTTGTGGTTTATTAAAACAAACCTCACACTACTACTACTGCTGCTGCTACTGCTCGGAGTGGGTGCTTTGTGCTTTGCGCCGTGTTCAAATTAACATGAACTTGAAAGCCAATCAAAGCATCGTTACGTACGAGTGTGTATCGTGCCGGATATAGGGGGAAAGCTCCGGTTGATATTAAAAAGCGTTTGCGTTTGCCCAAAAGCAGCCCCCATCCTTCAGCGTGACCCTCATTTGAGCCACTTTTGCTGACAAGCGACAGCGGACGGAAGGTTGAATTAATTTTACAACACTTCGGGTCTTCTGCTGGGTGTGTCCCGTTGCGTTAACTGGCTGCCCCCGGTTACATGTCAGCTAAATTATGAAGCGTTCAGCAACTTGCTTGCCGAGCCGAGCGCACAACGGAGAAGCGTGAATGAAGATGCCAACACTGTCGACAATGTCATCCCCCAGACCGGTTCGGGTGTGTGAGTGGTAGCGATAGTAGCGGTACCTGGCGCACTGGAAGTGAACCAAGTTGTCCTTTTTTGGGTTGTCCGGGCAAAACTAATTGGAGTTTGCTTATCGAAACGAAAGCATCTCGTCGTTTGCCGCACAACGAACGGCAGCAGCGGTTAAATTAGGCTACATTGTTAAGAAACCATTAATTTCGACCTTACCTGGTTGTGTTCCCGGGGAAAGATTAACTGGTTACGAACGAGGCGCGTCACGCAGGATCATAGGATGGTGATGAAATGATGCTATCAATGTTATTAATTTTCATTTTATGAAAATGAAATGTTCAAGTCTGATCCTGTGACGGAACGTTCTTTGCTTAACACTTTCAATATCAAGGTTAAGCGATTGATAGAAGACGGTCACAGATATCAAGATCTTATTTGAATCTTGCAGACGGTTCATTTAACCAAGAAGACTTCCTCAATTTCTGAGGCACAAAATGAGCTTCAAAAATAAATAAAATGTTGGAAAGCAAGCAGTAAAGACTCGTTCCAACTGTTAAAATTACCCCTGATAGAAGGTCTTTGCCCAAGAATAGGTCTATAAATTCTAAAGAACCTGTAGGCGATATTTCTTACGGATATCCAAATTCGCCTACCCCACACGCTCCATCGCTGAGCATCAATAACTGTCTAAGGAAAGGCCTCAATGCCTCAAACAATCTTGTAAGGAAGACTCTCTTCAGGCCTAGAGTCCTCATGATCACCTGAACGCTCTTTTGAGCTAAGGGATTTTGATGTTCATATAGTCGAAATACGTGTGAATTCGCGTCTTTTAATGTAGAAATATGTAACTATTATTTATGAAGAAACAGCAGTCGAAGCCTAATTTTAAAATCACTTCCCACGGCGGCTTTTCCCGAGCGGACGACAATGAAGTGCTCCATCAAGGGACAGAAATAAATTTGTTCAAAATAGCTTCTGGAAATATTGACCAACGCCAAAGGCCTGCCATACCTATCGCCCACCGAACAGACGAACCTTTCGACCCAGCCAGCTCGCCAACACAATGGAAAGACAAAAGCCCGATGAAAATGAAATGGCCCCTTCACCGGTCTTTGCTTGTGTGAGAGTGAGTGTGGGACCATACCCTGGAGGCGAAACATCGTGGAGGTCTTTTCCTATTCACTCGCTAAACCACTTCCGAAAACCTTGCGGCCTACCCGACCGACACCCTTCTAACAATGTCCAACCTGGGCATGGGCCCGGTCGAAGCAAGAAGTAATTGCTTTTCACTATCGTAAAATGGCAGAGTGGCAATGTAAAAAGAAAAGCTCACACTCACAGCATACATGTGCACAAAAACGCGCGCCCCGCAATGGCAACTGGCCGGAATCCGGAGAGTTTTTTAACCTCCACCCTTAGACCTCGGTTTGCGAACCGGCGCTATTGTTTCAGTACATGTGCTGCAGGCCGGTGGCGACCGTAGCTAATCCTTCGCATACCGTCTTCGGTTAGGCCGTTGCCAGCAGGGCGAGTTCGGTGCTATCATTGCCTGATGTTCAACGGGACCGCCGCTTCCGGTGACGGGAGATCGCCGGTGACGAACGCCCCCGAGGGTGACCCGTGAAGGCCCGGGAATTATTACATACTTTACTACTCTCTTTTGCCGGTAGCTACACACACACACACGTAGCGGGGATGAGTGATGCTGTCCGGGAGGGTTTATCTATTCACCGTGGCCCTTGCCAGTACCAGTCCACCAGGAGTAACAGCCGGTCGGACGCGGGTCGGTCGCTAGGTAAATTGCGCTTGTGAAGAGGGAAAGGCTTTCAGGAGTGATTCTTTTGTGTCGTGCTTTTGCAGCTATCGTGGCGTGGTGTGGCGCGCGCGCGATATACAGTGTGCCCTCGCCGATTGGTGGACGCCACCACCACTATATACGTCGAGGTCGAGGCTAAAATCGTCCCCGATAGGTGGCCGGATAAAAAGCGCTTCGACACTGTATTGTACTCATTGAGTGCCATTTGTCTGTTGGGGAAGAAAAATGGACTTCCCGAACGGTCGGTGTGTGCGAGACAAAGGCTCGGTGGTAGAGCCTCGCAAGCATTCCTCTCGAGAGAGACAGAGTGAAAGAACGCCGACGAATATGGGCCACCATGGCGGTAGAATATCACAAAGTGCTTTTTAATTAACATCCGTCATGTGAACAGTGCACATCATATGTGTGTGTGTATGGATGTGTGGTTCCCAGTTGCGCAAGGTTCCGTTTTACAGTTTATACACCTATTCGCAACGCAATGTGCCACTGTTATCTCTACCCTGGCTACACCTAAAGCCACGTGAAAGATAGTTCGTTTTTTTTTAAATTGTGTGTATCTATGCTCCTTTCACGTTTTTGTTAGCCTTCGCTCACAGTTCCACAGCTTTATTGGAATAGATAATGGAAATTCATTCAAATTGCTCGATGTGAAACCTCAGCGCCCCAGGAGGAGGCTGTAAAGCAGGAGCTTGGCTGCGATGCGAAACGAAAATAAAAAGCCGCACACCCATTATGGTTCGCAACCGGATGTGGACTAGAAATGGGTCCGTGAATGGGGATCCCCTGTTCTGTGGATGGCATTAATGTGTGCGTTTTCACACCCTTTTTTTCGAGTTTGATGCACACTTATGATGTACAAATTGGTATTCTGGCTGGCGTGGCAATGAGAACCACCAGGCGCCTCCATTCGGTGTCGGACCAATTGTTGATTTTCTTTATAGTTTGTGGTAAACGGGTCGAAGGAGGCATCGCTTGGAATAATTTGTGTGCAGCACTGTTAGCTGTCAGATTTGTTACACTGTGTGATTTCCGTGTGGTCAAAAACGGATAAATTAATACATTGTTTAATATAGCTTGCAACGGTGCCACTGAATAGCACATGAAAAGTTCGTGAGAGAGAAAAAGGGATTTAAATTCACAGTTTAGTCTTATATTCTATTTTTTAAGTTTAGTCTTATTTATTCAACCATTTTTGACCACGTCGAAAACACACTGTGCAAGCTTTGCGACATGTGTTGCTCGCTTTGCATACATTCAGGCGTTTATCGAATCTTTTACCCAAAATTTTTCAAGGTTTCATTACTCAATTGAGCTGTGGTTCTCTTTGCATTTAATGAACTAACCTCAAACTAAGAATACTATTATTTTCAAAAAATTATAGCAAATCCTGCTATAAAAAACACATAATTGGTTCTGGTATCAATAACGATGCTGTAACTTCTCCCGAACCATCTCGAACGAGAAAAACAATAACAAAAAAATCGATTTTTCAACAGTACTCAACCTGAAGCTCGCTATCACGAATTTTACACTATCGTGCTGTAAATTGAGCTCATTATGAAACTTTTCCGTTACTACAACCTCCGGAGTGAATACTCCACGCCCAGAGGAGAGGAGCCGGAACCATCTCAGCGATGGCAATTGGTTTCGGTCACGATTTGCTACAAAATATCATCATTGTCTCCTAACAAGACCCGTGTAATGGTTGACTCGAGCGGACTCGACGAAGCACAAGCAAAAGCACACCAGCTGGTTCCATCCCGGCGCAAACCCGGCAACAGATGATCCAATCGGAACAGAAAATCCTGCAGCTCGAGAAAAAAAAACAGCAAGAACTGGAGAATTCCACCGTCTCATCTTTACGATTGCTTCCGGCAAACTGATCCGGCACTCCATCGGCACTGGCAAATATGCTCGGCTTGGTACGCCCTTATCGTGTGCCCAGGATGGAAGTAATTACGTCTAACTGCTGTAGAATTCATAAACATAATGAGCGAAATTATTTCCATCTTTCGTTATCTGCCGTTCCCGGTTCCACCACTTCCTGGCCAAGGACATACCAGGGGGGGGGGTGTTCCGCGATGGGTTTGATCTTTCATTGCTGATGAACGCAACGAAAAAAGGCGAAGTGGATTTTAAACAACAGGTCTCGGGCGAAAGTGTGGTACTCGCATCCTACAAAAGATTATTAAAATCCTTTTCTTCAACCGCTCGATTAAGTCGTGGGTCTCCCTCTGGTGCCGCTTTGAAGCCACAATCATCATCGCCCGTCCAGCGATTGGTCATTGTAGTTAGAGTGGTCCGGTCATAAAACAGCTGCGTGATAATGGAAGAGCCTAATTTTTCGGAGAGCAAGCAAGCGGGCCAATTGTCTGCCAGCCGCAGGGCATCACCAGCAACCGTCCATTTCCGTCGGAAGCTCCACTAGACTATCGGTTAACTATGATGTTATGAAGCGATTTCACAGGGAACCTTCTCCTGCTGGGAGGAACTTCACTCCGAGTTCGTGTTTTTTTCGTTGTCGACCAGTATTCCTTGAACGGGGTTTTCCGTTTTTGCGATCAGCTCGAACGATTGGTGTTGCATTTCGCACCCGTTCGCCATTCAACTCGCACAGGACACGATAATTAGTCGACCTCGGGTGTTGGGTGCAGCCACACCACCGGAAGCAAGCGAGTGATAAACCCACTGCCGTAAAGCACCGGCATGATAATTAAAGATAAAAACGGCGGAAATGAGTGTAAAAAAGTTGAATTGCTTCCTTAGACGCTTGGGGCACGCAGATGGCTGGCTAGCTGGATGGCTGGCTGGCAGCGTAGTTCGGTTCCGCTTATTGTACGAAACCCATTCACCACTAGCAGGGAAAACTCGCGCTGTGTATGGAGAGCGTGTGGAAAGTCGTGGCTAATTTCCCTCCCCTACTAACGTGTTGCGGCGAAAAACGGAGAAAGTTTTTTTTGTGCACACGGATGGGGTTTATTTTTTGGTATTTTTTGGACCCCACTCCAGAGGTTAGGTGGTGCTAGTTTGATGAAAGTTGATGTACACTTGCCTGCTCTGCCGGTGGTGTTGGTGTGCCGGGAGTACGGGAGCGCGTAATTTCGGGAAAGTGTGGCCAAATATGCACGCGCGCAAAGCAAAACTCAGCTTCGGTGTGTTTGTGTGCTTGCGGAACAGTGGTTTTTTGCACGGATGCAAGATAATGTAGTGTGTTTTGCAAAAGTTCATGTTCGAGTTGGTTATGTGTCAGAGATTGCAGTGTTGGGCGCGATGTTTTATGGCACTTGGGATGGGAAAAGCGGCGGGGTCGATTGGTTTAACAACATCAGCTTGATGCTTTAATGTTTGATGCAAATAACGCATCTCGGTATTGAAAAACATACAAAAATGCCAGTTGGATAAAGCTTCCTTCCTACCTACTGGTAAGTCTTCCAGAATGGGTAAAGCTCCTTAAGCTTGAATATAGCTACATCTTTATTATCCAGTACATGTGATAATTCCAGTACATGTGATAACCTTTTTCACGGCACGATCCAAGATGTTGGATGCAACAGAGGAAAAATCCACACCTTGAAAGTCAGTCTATGGCCGCTTGTACACATCTCAACCTTCAAAACGGGATAGATATTGTTCAGGACGACTTCAAAGTCGCAATCTGTTCTCTGTGTCGCTGCGAAATTCGGAATCTTTTAAACCTATGTATGATGAAACCTATGATTAAACATGAAGAAGATGACTCCATTTCCTAATGGCAGATTCAAGATCTTAACAAATTAGGTATAATATTTAACACCATACCGGAATTGGAATGATCCGACTGGCCGTGACATTAGCGTAGCCTATCTGTTAGACTGCAACTATTCAGGTACGCGTACATTAAGTCAAGGAAGACAGTAATGGCACCTCTCACGGTCACCGTCCACCATCTGATTCCTGGACATTCTTGTATGAAATGTGGGAAGAGAAGATATTTCATGATTTAATAATCTCTTTTATCAGATGCTTGAGGATCTTGGCCTAATGCTGAAATCTTATATATAGCTCTTAGTCTTGGTCTTAGTCTTCTGTCATTTCAATGTCTAGCGCTTTCTGGTAGATACATCCAAAAAATCACACACTCTTTCTCTCTCTAAATCTCAGTTTGGGCCTACCATGCTTCTAGTTCTTGGCCTTCTTGGTTGAGTAAGTCGTGATGCTATGGCCAGGTTGTATTGCCTCTGTCAGAATAACTTAGGACTAGTGTTCGTAGAAGACCACCGGACGTGTTAGTGTGTTGCAGAAGTCTCCTGTTATTAGGTTAAGAGGGACTCGTCAGTTTTAGACAGAGACCGAGAGTCAGATGACTCAACAGCGTATATGTATACTGGGACTGTAAATGTTTTAGAATCCCAACCTATAATGGCTTATTAAACTCACAAAGCTATGGTGGAAGTGTGCTATTGTGTGAATGACTTGGGTGGCTTTTGACCAGCTCTTCTGCTATTCTCTCTTTAGAGAATGAACCTCAGAATCTGTGTGTCTTGTTACTACCCGAAGATTTAATATCCTTAAAGTTTCTTCGAAACTCTTTCGAAAATCTTAAGAATAAATATTACAATCGATAGAAATACTCTCTAAACCACCCTTCTAAATTGTACCTTATCGTTGGTATCACCTTCCATCGTTATCCATTTTAAATGCTAAAAAAAAACTCTCTTTTACTCCTTTTTTTCACCCATTCATCTGTTGTACGAACACACGCACAGGGCACACAGTCAGACGCCACATCGGTAACGCTGCGCGGCGTAACCCGTGACCTTACCGGCCAGTTCCAGTGCGAAGTATCCGAGGACGCACCGCTCTTTTTTACCGACATCCGGCAGGCACGTATGCAGGTGGTCGAGCTGCCCAAGGAAGACCCGATGATGCAGCTGGACAAAACGCACATCACGACGCTGGACAATTTCCGGGCCGTCTGCACCGTGGGGACGTCCTTTCCGGCTGCCAACATTACCTGGTACATCAACACAAAGCGGGTAAGTGATCACGCGCTGTTTGCAAACCCGTAAATTGAAGTTTGATCCAATTTCGGATGCTTTGGTTTGAGTTCTGTGGAATTGTGAGCCAACACTCACAAATGAAACCACAAAACACGGTGTAGCACCGTGTACGGCAGACCCGGACCCGGACGTTCCTTGTTTCCGGAGCGTGAGCGTTCAACAGTTGGGCAAATAGCAATACGGTGCAGCGCATCAATTCGATACCTTTCTTACACGGCTTTTTTGTTTTGTTCTCTCACCCCCTTTGGTTTAGATTCATCGATCGCCGTACCAACGCATCACGTACCGTTCGTACGAAGGGACGCCCACGTTCTCCTCGCTCGAGATGTTCCCGCACAGCCAGGTACTGCAGGACATCTACCAGTCGATGCCACCGTTCCACACCAGCCTCACGGTGATGTGCGAGATCTCGATCCTGCACATCTACACCAAAAGCGCCCAGCAGCGCATCCTGGTGAGCGATCTCGTGACGACCATCTCGCCGAACCTGCTCGGCCTGGACGGGTCGAACAATCGGCGAAAAAACAACGGTGACCCAGACAATTCGCCGCTGACTGGCGGTGCGACCGGGCTGACCGGTCCTACCTCGCTGTTGATGTTGGTAGCCATGGTGCTGCTGGCACTTGCCGGTCTTCGACATCCGGCTGATCAGCTATCCGGGTTGTGATTGGTGACTGCGCCGAAGCTGTAAATATAAAATGCGCCCCCTGATGGAAAACGCACTACATAAAAGCAACGCAAAACGTAATAATAATAACTACAAACCGGACTAGGAACGATCTTGATACTCAGCGTATGTATGTGTGCGTGTGTGTGTGAGTGTGTGTGTGTGTGTGCGTGTGAGGAAAGCAGGTGTAGTTGAATGCGAGTTTTGTGTTTTGCTTTTAGGGCAGAGGACAGAATGAATGCAAAAAGGTTAGAAAAAGCATTAGCACACAGAACAGGAGAGAACAATAACCCATGCTAAACGTTGGGAATATGGCCACCAACCCGCGGATGGGGCTTTAAACTGAGTATAAGCTGTGTATGTGTAAATTGTATATGTAATTGAGCTTTTCACTCATAACTTCTTCTTGCGAGCAGAGCAGAGCAAAATAAGACGACAAGACACTGAGCAGTTTAGGTTGATGATCAACACCTTGGGTGTACAACATACAAGAACGTCCAAGTTCTAGGTCGAGACAGAGAGAGAGAGAGAGAGGGAGCTAAAGAGATTTGTTTTTCCTTTACAAACATCCAAAAGCCAAATGAGAATCGCTTCCAACTCGTATGAACACAGTTTCGTTTACTTCCCGTTCATGTCCCGTTCAACAAAGCTAAACCGAAAGCAGAAAGGCCGGGGAACAGTAAAATAGAAGAGCGAACAAGAAAAAGCTGTCGTGCAGACACAACTAAAAGGGCGCAATCTTCCGGTGGCGCAGTAAGGTCCTCTCGCTTGCTTTCTCCAACCCGGCAGACGGAGACAGCTAATAACCGTTTACAGGCTTTACAGTAAGCAGTATGTATTAGTCCTTTTGCCCAGTTCCGACAACTTGTGTATATGGGGTAGTAGTTTTGTAATGCTGATTGTACATGTACATGTAAAATGGGGAAGATGCGGAACGCTCACAGCCAACACCTTCCATTCCATCACTCAAGTCACGAATGCGTTGTGTGAGGCTGATGCTCTCTAGAACAAAAAAAGAAAACAACAGACATAAATATGGCGCCACAGTACGTACTAAGGCTTGCTTCATCTCCGGCTAGAGAGTAAGGGCCAAGATTTGCTGCAAACGAGTAAAAAAAAACAGGGAGCTCTGGTGACGAGTGGTAGTTGGAACGAGAGTGTGTACTAAGGAACGTAGTAGAACGCAATCGTGCTAGTAGTTTGCAGTGGTGCAGTGATGTGGGTGAAGATTCTCCTAAAAACGGGGGAAAAAGAAGAAAATACAGCCCCCCTTTTTCTTGTAAGTAAGTGAAACTTGTTAGCTGAGAGGCGCGTAGACAAATGTAAGTATTATTATCTGTTACTAACATGAATGTACTGGAACTAATCAATACAAAACAAAAACGAACACGAAACTACTAACAGCATAACTAAAATGAAACAAAAAAAACAAACAAACAGAAAGCCTCCTCAACACACCAAGAATGAAAAGAAGTAAAGGAGGTAAATGAAAAGAGTGGCAAGAACTAGAGAGAACGCGAATAGCAAACGTTTCACACGATTGATTGGAATCGGTTTGATATGAAGCCGTTGTTGTGTTTGTTTTCTTCATCGATTCTTTCATTTCGAACTCATGTTTTTCCCATTTTCCCTTAAAAGCGTTTGACAAAAGGACGTCAATTTGTGCAAAGCTTCATCGCACATACGGCCGGACAGTCCTTCCTATGTAAGGATGTGAGTGTCGGCGCGATGAAGCAGCACAAAATTTGCGAAAATCAGGCACAAACACCAGACACACTAAACCAATACCCGTTAGTAAATAGAACAATGGACATCAATCGCTTCAGACAACGTGCAACAAAACCGGAGAAAGATTAGTAAAAACAAAAAAAGAAAACTGGAAAGCGAAAAGTGGAAGTGGGTTGCAAATAAAACAAATAATACTACGATTTAACGGAAAAACAATACAGCAGCAAACCCCTTCTAAGAAGAAAGGCAAGAAATGAAAACGTAAATAAATCAGGGCAATTTGAACTAGGTACCACAGTTGTAACACACATAAGTAACACGTAAACAGAAAACCAATGAGCAACAGCAAAAAAAAAACCAGTCAACAATAGCTGAAGCAGTGCGTTGTGTTGTGTGTGGAACGAGTAAATGGAAGACGGAAACACACGCACACACAAGCGAGTGAAAAGAGAAGAACAGGAAAACAATCGGGAAAACTGATTTTGTTTTTCCGACCCGTGCAACAATAGACGAGGCCACAATAAATGCCACGACAAAGACGAACGACAACAGCAGCAGCAACAAACTAAACAAAACACACGGGGAAAAAAAATGCAAAAGTTAAGAGAATAAATATTATTATTAATAAAACAAAACGGTGACCGTGGTGACGGTGGATTGCTACTTGCTGCGCTGGTGACTGTCCGAAATGCTTTTGCTTCTGCTTTTTTTCAGGACAACAACGTTACAATGTTATTATCGCAATCGAGGGGAAGCGTGCCTCAATGTCTAGCGAGCAGGCTTATCGCACAAATTGCAACCAAATTGCATGGTGTGCATCTGAAGGTTACCGGAGATGCGCGCAAGCAGAAGAGTACATTCCCGAAATTCGTCGATGGTGATAACGACCGGCAGGCGTCGCATTTCGGCAGCCGTACAAGGTCAAGAGGGCACCTTCTGATCGTTGCTAGCTGCATCGCTTAGCGATTATTGTTCGGGGTGTGTCGATTCCTATATAAGAACGCCGACCCAGCCACCGATCAGCACACAGTTAGTTCGTTCGTTCGTAACAGCGACACGATGCGATCGTTCATCCTTGCGATCACCGTGGTGGGCCTGCTGGCCTGTACTGCCAGCGGTTACTACATGACCAAGGAGGTGAAGTACGCCGACAAACCATTCCTGGCCAAGCAGAAAGCCATCCTGGAGATCTTCCAGCATGTGCACCAGCCCGAACTGCACACCCATCTGTGGGAGGAACAGAAAGCTTTCGAGCTAGCCACGTACGCGGACCACTTCACCAAGCCCCAAGTGGTGGACGAGTTCCTGCGCTACTACAAGTACGGTTTGCTACCGATGGAGGAGATCTTCTCGCTGTATAACGAGTACCATCGGGAGCAGGCGGTCGCACTGTTCCATCTGTTCTTCTACGCGAAGGATTGGGACACGTTCTACAAGACGATGGTTTGGGCCCGGTTCCACGTGAACGAGGGTATGTTTGTGTACGCGGTCACCGTCGCTGTGTTGCATCGTGCCGATACGCAGGGCATCGTGTTGCCAGCGCCGTACGAAATCTATCCGTACTACTTCTTCAACGATGTGGTCATTAGCAAGGCACAGCGGTACAAGATGCAGGGCTTCTATCGCATGAAGAAGGCGGACGGTGTGTACAGTGCGTACATCCCGAGCAACTACACCGGCTACTACGTGCACAGCAATCCGGAGCAGCGCGTCAGCTACTTCATGGAGGACATCGGTCTAAACGCGTACTACTACTACTTCCACGCCGACTACCCGACCTGGATGGGTGGCAAGGAGTACGGGCTGTACAAGGATCGCCGCGGCGAGTTCTATCTGTATCAGCACCAGCAGTTCCTGGCCCGCTACTATCTCGAACGGCTGTCGAACGATCTCGGCACGATTCCGACCTTCTCGTGGTACGAGCCGATCGTTACCGGGTACTACCCGTACCTGCGCTACTACAACGGTGTTCCGTTCCCGGCCCGTGAGAACTACCACAACGGCTACACGGAGAAGCACGACGTGGTGGAGGAGATTACCGATTACGAGCGTCGCATCATGGAAGCGATCGACTACGGGTTCATCATTCTGCCGGACGGTACGTACGTGAACATCACCACACCGACCGGCGTAGAGTATCTGGGCAATCTGATCCAATCGAACGGAGACAGCGTGAACAAACGCTTCTACGGCTATCTGGAGAAGGTGGGCAAATTCTTCCTCGGCGGTTCGTTCGAGATGTTCAACGAGTTCCGGGCGGTACCGAGTGTGCTCGAGCGGTACGAGACGGCCATGCGCGATCCGGTGTTTTATCAGTTCTTCAAGCGTGTGATCGGGTTCTATTATCGCTATCTGGACACGCTGCCCAGCTACAAGTACGACGAGATTAACTTCCCGGGCGTGAAGCTGGAAACGGTCGAGATGGACAAGCTGGTGACGTACTTCGACACGTTCGATGCGGACATTACGAATGCGGTCGATGTGGAGGTGTTCGACGACGCTAGTATGCAGGCGGGCGAGATGAAGAAGTTCGGCAAGATGGCCCACTACCAGGGCGAAGACTTTGTGCTGTACGCACGGATGCCGCGCCTCAACCATCTGCCGTTCTCGTTCAAGCTGAACGTGGTGGCGGACAAACCGCAGAAGGCGGTCGTGCTGGTGTTCCTCGGCCCGAAGTACGACCAGTACGGCAATGCGTACAGCGTGAACGCGAACCGCGAAAACTTCTTCCAGCTCGACCACTTCCTGGTGGATCTGGTGGCGGGCGAAAATGCGATCACGCGCAACTCGCAAGACTTTAGCTGGTTCGTGAAGGACCGCACGACCTACTTCGAGCTGTACAAGCATTTGATGCAGGCGTACAACGGGGATTATAAGTTCCCGCTCGATATGTCCGAAGCGCACTGCGGATTTCCGGCACGGTTGATGCTGCCGAAGGGCAAGAAGGGCGGTATGCCGTTCCAGTTCTTCTTCATGATTGCGCCGTACCATGCGCCGGAGGTGGAACGTTTCACCGGGTACGATAGCACGGTGTCGTGCGGTGTCGGTTCCGGCGCACGCTACATCGATGCGCTTCCGTTCGGCTATCCGTTCAACCGCAAGATCAACGAGGCGACCTGGTTCACGCCGAACATGGTGTACTACGATGCGCTCATCTACCACAAGAGCGAAACGGAAGTGAACTCGGTTGTTGTCTAGGGTGAATGTGAGCGAGTGCGTGAAGGTTTTTGTTCGATACATATGAAATGGAATAATTAAGTTCTATAAACGTGTTCTAGTTAGTTGTGAGAAAATGGTTTGATTACTAAAGGTAAGGATATGCGTTTTTTTTTTTTTTTAAATAGTGGCGTGCATCTCTTTGTGTCTGCTGAACGTGGCTATTATTTGCGGACGCGGGCGGGATAGTACGCTCGCAAGGGAAGGACAGAAATAAAAACTAATTGCAATTTACCATTTGAAAAATCTCATTTTCCGATGCGCCAGAGCGTGAAAGCGACGAGATTTGAAAGAATGCTCTTCACTTCTGAACCGTCAGTAACAGCAGGTCCCACGCGAGGCGCTGTGTGGCATTTAGAAAATCTCTTTTTGTAATTTCTTATTGTTAGATTGTTATGCTGCTTTTCTATTTTAATTTATGAACAATATTTTAAAATTGCACTGTTTGCTATACATTAAACTTATTCGTCGTTCCTCTTCTTCTTGATATAACGATGCTAGGTTATGCCGGCCATATAATAGCTAATTAAAAGAGTCGATATCAGGTACTTGGATAGTCAGACCTCACTACGGAGAAATAGTGCAGCTTGTATGTTCTTACCTAGTTAATAGTCACTGCAACTTCTTCCAATTTTATCTGAAGGACTTCATCTCAAGTAGCGTCAGCTAGGAATCCGGTTCGTAGACACATTCACTTCATTCCTTCATTAACTTCAACATTTATGAGCTGAGTCAGTCGATGTCACTCCAAAGGCGTGATCAGCCAAGGTAGCGAGGTCCTGTTGAAGCTCATACAGATCAAGATCTCGTCTGGAATTCTCACTCACGACCAAGGGCTGTGCAGGTTCCGGAGGTGTTAGACCTAAAAGAAGAAGAAGAAGGGTAAGAATTAAAAACTGGTATCGTCAGTTAATCAGGACATCCTTTCGTAAAGATTCGTAGAGCACATAGCTATGAATTTTATCTCGTAAATCTCACGTAAGCAACTGTTTTACAGGACCAGAGTCATAAACCACTAATTACGGGTAAGCCATAAACGTGCCATAAGAGAGAGAGAGAGAGATTTCGACCACAAATTTGTACGTTTATGACCTGCTCGGTCTAGTGCTATGCCAGCGCCACACAATTTAATTTTTCAGAAGAATAACTTTAATACTTTACAATTCTTTAGGATGTCTTCTTCCCGGCAGAACTCAAGTACCATTTTAACAATCATATGCCCAACTCTACAAATTGATTTACACATGATGACTTCCCCCGTTCAATCACTCTATTAATCACTTGCATTCACTTGAACCACTCGACAACTACTATCCCGCGTGTTCGATATCGCCAGCAATATCGCGATACGCATGCATCAATTGTCCCGTGTGTTTTTTGTGCACCTGGCTGCCGGATTTATCAAACGCGCCTGGTGACCGGAAACCCTCACCGGACGGTGCCAGACGCCCCTCGAGTGACAACTCGCCGGTGTTTAGTAATTGATTCAAGGCAGTAATTGTTGCAAGTGCCCGGCACTGCACTCTGGTCGGCTTGGTCGGAACAGTTTTATCAATTTATGTTGGTTGTTTTAACCTCCCGATGATTGTCGGAATTCTAGGTCACGTCGAGGGACTGGAACAGGCAAAAAACCATTCAAACCAAAATGTCGCTTCTAGTTGAACGTTCCAATCGCATTATGAATCTCCCGCCGGTGGGTCAAGAGCTTCACGCGGCACGCGGATCACTCTTTAGCGGACGCACTTTAATGTTGTATGAGTATTTTAAGCGGCGGTGTCCTGGCGCCCGATTCCCACAAATCCCGAGCAATCGAACCAAGCTTTTCCTGTGTCCTGGGTGCGTGTGTGCGGTAGATTTAATTCATGATTTGCATAATTCATTCTGAGGTTGATGTGCGCCACACAGCTGTCTAGCAAATGTTATCGAATTTCTCCTGCAATCGGACCATCAACGCCGAGCGACCAGGCTTGTGCTACTGTGCACGCGTGCGTGCGTGTGTGTGCGCCCGGGGAGGTTGAGAGGATTTCCGAAATCTAATCATAATTAGATGAACAATCCGAACATGCCATGGCGGGTCATGGTTTTAGGTAGATAAAAATACACTCTCAACGAGCCCGCCTGACGTTTGACACCGGGATCGGTGTCTGAGTGCAGCGTGCGAGACTGGTACTACCACCACCGCAATGGCCACAGTGGGTTTTGCGGTTAGCATTAGCCCCGGAGTACATTCGGAAGGATCGACGACGCACCGCTCAATATTGCAAACCGTTGACTCCGTGGTTCGATTGTTTGTGCATCCCCGGTTCGATCCGGTGACCGATAATAATCATTTCGCTCCACTTCACACACACACACACAACCGTATGCTGCTGCTGCTGCGTTCGTATGCAAATGGACGAGGAGATGATCAAGCGATGGAAGAGCCGGTGCTGCTGTGGGTTAAGCTGTGTTTTTGGTTCCCGGTGCTGTACTGGAATCAATTGGAATCAATAATTTAAGTAGGGTTTAACTATGAATAGGTTGATATTTGCATTGACATTTTATCCGATTAAATGACGAATCTTTGCGGTCAGGGAGGCAAGGCTTGGGTTACTGTTTGCCGGGTTGAATAGCTAGGTCAACTGGGCAACACAGGCTAGTAGTTTTAATCACCAACTACCAGGAGCTGATCAAAGGCACTCTATACAATTTGTGTTTCAACACACACCCATCCGAACACAATGGAGCAGGCACAAAACACAGGCTGTGAAGGATGTGTGAACAATGGTTTGTAATTATTTTCCAGAAATGGATTATGTGGGATTTTCTTCTAATGCCTCACGTACGCACAATGGGTTTCAGCAGATTGCCTGTGAAGTGAGTAAGTAATCTTGCAGTCAATTACTTTTTCATAAACTAAAGCCTTTTAAGTGAGTGGTAGTTATTGAAGCTTGTTTTTTTTTAATGTACAATCTTTAACTTCATGATGAACTTTTTAGGCATTGATAATATTTTTTAAGATTCTTCATTACTAGTCCTTTCCGAAATTCCTGTCTCGTCGTAGAGCCTACGCTTCCTGGCGATTTAAAATCCCGTAGGAAGAAAGGACAGCTAGTCGCCGATAACATGAAGAATAGACGCTAGCTGTCCCCCTCCGCTCAATTTAGCCATATCACCCATCTTCCCAAGGGGTTGGGTGTCCCCGTATACCCAAGCTCAGATATTTGGAGAGACATGTTACCGTTCTATACGCCGGGTACGTATTGGGTCGAAGTAGGGTATGGAGACCTTCAAGAGGCTTCGGATCCATACCTTACCAGTGCAGTATCGCTTCCATACCAGCTTATAGAACACGAGGCCATGTCTATTAGACGTGTTCCCTAGAAGCAGGCCAAGAAAGAAGAGGAATTACAATTGGAAAAGTTGCATTCACAGGAAGAAAAGAATCGCTACGTCTAGGCTGTACTAAGTAAGACTTGAATTCGAGTAAGACTTCAGATGGGAATGTTTCGTAGTACGTTTTAACATCCAGCGCATGTGAATAAGCTCGCTGTACTGCTTTACCATGAACGGATCGCTAACAAGTATATTCCTAGTCATCTCCCACTTCAATTTTCATTACTTTCCGGTACTGGCCACCGTCAGGATATCTGCATCTTCCAATAGTTTCTCTCGAAAATGGTGAAAGGACTCATGCCTCTCGTAGAGTCTTCTGGATTGAAGAGTAATCAGGATTCCTCCGAACAATTCATAAACGAAATTGTCACATAGGTTATTGTCAACAGTTACGATCGCTACAGTGCAGCAGAACTCTGTCCAACTACTAGAAACTTAGTTCACCAAATGATCTAAAAGTGATTCTTTCATCTTTGATGGACGGTCAAGAAGTGAGGACTAACTAACCAACTACGTGATATCAACAAGCTAGTCACGAATTGTTGTTCTATATTCTTGCGACGAATCAAAGATGGCGAGGATTCAACATGGCGCTTTGTACTTGTACTAAAATGTTAAGTATTGGTGGTACGAAACTATCTGAATAACTAAGTGAATGTTCATTGCTACTCCCTTATACTACTGATATATTTGCTTAAAATTAAACAAACACATGTTAGACATTTTTGAAACAAATTTCATTATTCAATTTCAAGGATCACTCTCCAAAAAAAAAATAGACCAATTGAATTCATTTTCCACCACCACCATAGAACAACTAATGAACAACCATATATATCTAGCGGACCTAAAACAACATTATTCCAATAGCAGAACCATATTTCCCTCGGTACACGCGCCGTGTAATACGAATCTAATCAAAATTAAACAATTCAAATACAGCCTCACCCGACCGACCAGCGGCGGTGGTAAAAAACAAAACCACAGACGCCCAATAATGGGAAGCTTTCACACATGTTCTCCCCATGCCGTACAATAACACAATATGGGTATTTCTGTGTGTGTGTGTGTGTGTGTGATGCATATTACACACTTCCCTTTGAGCCGCTTATCAACCGCCACCAACCGAAGGGGTGCTGCAATTTAATCCAATAAAATGCACCAAATTACCAAAAACCATGTCACCTATCGCGTACAAGCATCTACAATCGATTACGCAAAAGCAGATGATAGGAAAAAAGAGCTTTCCACACACACACGTACACCCATGCACACACACACCACCAAATGCCGCCTGATCGTACTCATCGTTTGGCAAATAATGGTTTTATTGGACCGATTATTATGTGGGTGCATTGACACAAGTCAAATCTGTCCTAATGGGTTGCGCCCGACTCGGGATGTTGTGGGTTGAGTTTTTCGGGGTGGTTGATTTTTTGTTCTCTCTACTATTCCCGGCTCTACTTCCCATTGGAGGCTTCCCACAAAAATGGCACATCTGTGGCAATGGGAGCAGCATACACGCACGCACAGAAACGTTCACGACACGGCTGTCAAGCGGATTATTTCACGGCGTGTACCGTCATCGTCGTCGTTGTCGTCGGGCACATGTAACTAACATTAGTCCGGATTGCTACGGGCAGGAAACCACGCTGGAAAAACCACGGAGTTCCGGGTGGATAATATAACAGGTTGAAGGTTCTTTCTTTTTCTGTTGGCGTTAAACTTTCATCCACCCTAAAATGTGAAGCAGTTGAAAAGCATCCATCCGTCCCTGGGTGTGGGGGGGGCGTGAAGGTTTTCGGGTGGGTGGGTTACATAAAAAGTTAATTACTTTTCGCGCCCTCACCGCACCAGACTTCTCCTTGTGTGTGTGTGGTGTTGAGTGGCGTGTGAGCTGCAAAACGTTGTGGGAAATTCGTGTCTTACACCGCCTGGAACGTCGGTAATCGTTTGGGGGGGGTGTCGTACAATGTGTCCTCCGGATGCGTCTTTCGGCCGGTTCCACCCATTCTGGTGCTCCGCGCTTCCCTATTAAGAATGGGGCATCGGCAATGCCTTTCCGATGAACTCGAACGCGGTTGCGAAGCCGTGCGTTGAATAGGCTCAGTTAGGATAGGACGCGGATCATCGCCGTGTCGAAGCCGAAAGTATTTTTGGTTCTTTTCACCGAAACCCCGTGCATGGCGTGGAAAACCTTCAAGTGTGTTGGTGGCCGGTGTGATGGTAGCCGTTCGAACGGAGTCACCACTCGTGTACGGCCCGGCGTGACGTTTAGGTTTAATTTCCGCCCTCGCTGTGTCACTTCGATACGCACCGCGGTGAAACGTGTACGTGGAATTGGGCGAGCGAACGAGCCAGCCAGCGAAAAACCCCTGGAAAGTGGGAATTTTTATGGGAAAACTTATCCCACCCAGACACTTTTCTGTTGGTGATTCTGCCGACGGTGAAACGTCTTCATCCGTGGAAGGATAATTAATTTGTGCTGCGGGGGAGGATCGGAGCGATCGGGGGACGGGCCGGAAGACGGGTGTGAAAAGTGTGGTGTGACATCCAATCCAGAACGTGTTACGATCGTGGATCGAAAACACGGGCACTTGATTCGTGCAGTGGCGACGGCGGCGGCGGCGGCGACGTTGGCGAATTATCCCGGAAGCTCAGTGAAGCTAACTTTAACGTAATAAAACACACCGACAAACAGCACACTACTAATTAGTCCACTCGTTCGCGTGCAGCTGCTGCCTTCGTCCGTCTCCTTCGTCGTCGAAACCGGTGGTGTGTCGAAAGTGTCCAACAAGCACAGCCTCGTCGTCGGTCGACGGCACATCCTACGTGCCACGGATGCAGAAGCACATCACACATCTCGTCGGTTGCGCTACTGCGGGACGAACACTCTAACACATGTGCATGCATGCAAGGTGACGGACACCAGGGAGGCAGCGCCCGGGTAGCGGTATAAAGCAGAAAAGTCAACGCCAAACTAAGCTCTCGCCCGTGTGTACGTTCTGCAAGGAAAACGGATTTTTCATATCGAACAGCGGCTTCGCGGCTTTGTGCAGTGGACACACGTTGGGGAAAAGTTTCGCGACAAACCACGTCGTCGTCGCCGCATTTTCACCGTCCGCGAAACTCCATCGACAGTGTGCCAGCGCGCGCGTTAAGATAGTGTGTAATTACAACATCAACAACTTGGGGCGTACCCGATCGGTTCGACCTCCAACACGGTGTGGCGAGTTTTTTTTTTTTGGTTGTTTTCTGCTGGCTTTTCTGGTTCACCGGCCGTGTCTGATCCTTTCACTTGCATTTGTGCACAAGCCGTTGTTACAAGCGTTTGTCCCGGTACCGATTTCGCCTTCCCATTTCCGTGCGTACAATCCGTGCGTACTCGCCGACGAGTCGCTTAAAATTCTGGCAATGATCTTTGGTGATTTAGTATGCTGCGTGCATTTTGTGGTTCTGTTGCAAAGCTGCATTGGCGCACTGGTGGCACCTCCGACGGTTGGTCCTGCCGATCGCGCCGCCATTGCAGCACCACTCGTACGACAACCACCGGCAACAGCAGCGGGTGGAATTCCACCGACAAACCGTAGCGGCCGGTACACGGAAACACTGCCCGGAGGTGAGTCTGGTAGGTCTGTGGGTGTAGAGCAGCAGCTTAATGCATGGGATGGAGCAGAGCTGAGAACGCACCCACCGGAACGTGATACTTATCCTTTTGTGGGGAGGGTTTTTTGTTTGGTCCCTCGATTGTTCCTAGCGACACCCGGACGTTGGAGTTCTTCAGGATCGTAGCCGGAGTGCATGGCTGCACGTACATCTTGGACACAGTGTGGGTACGTGAGCACCGTTTAATACCGTGCCGGCGCTTCATTAGTGTAGCCTGTGAGAGAAGCAGAATAAAAACAGAAAATACACATTTTGAAGTTAAAGAAAGGGAGTTAAAAAAAACAGGTGCTCCAAGTGCGGGGACATACCGGAGTGCATATTATGGGTGCACAAGGAAACTGTTTATAATGTCGGTGACAGAGTGGTCACATGTTTTCTCCGCAGTCATACGTACGAGCGGTTGGTGTATATGTTGGATATGCTGCATTGTGTGCATGTCTTTTTTTCTAAGTTTCAACTTTCATCAACAAATTCAATAGAAAAAAGTTTAAAGTTTTTTTTTTATGGCCAATTTGTAATATTATAGCAGAATAACTTTGCTTGGCAAAGATGCAGAGAACGTCAATCGGATTTTGTTTTGGTATTTTCTTTCACTTCAAAAAGATTATCCTGCCTTTGAAAATCCTAGTCTAGATCTGGAGTATTAAACCTGTTTGAAGATGATGCTATTTTTGTGTATTTTATTCATAAAATTATTGTCAGCCTTAACCCAAATATATTCCCCTCAATTTATTGGCCATTTTTCTATAATTGTTTTACTCAAAAACCTCTTTAAACTTTACTACTTTACCACACTCAACTGACCTGATTTGTTTTCCCAGCTGTTATTATCCAATTTTAGGTATCGTTTTCTATTTTTTGACTATGTATGGCGGAGTAATTCACTGTCTCCTGCTTCAGAAACTCTCTAAACTGGTCTAGACCTCCACAAATGTGCTTAACTAACAAGGGTAAAAAAAATGCCCAACCAATCCAGCAACACTCCTTCCTAAAGTGATCCTTAACCCGTTAAAATACGCAAGCTCCAAAAGCTCTCCTAATTAATTTCGATCGTCAAAAACACTAAACTACTAAATTTATTCATCAAAACCAAATTGACATCGAAAGTCAACATCAAACGAAATGTTGTAAGATGTCGAACCAAGGGTCAACCGATTGATTAAACTTTAAGCTTAAAGTGAACGAGGGTTCCACAGTCCTTTTTTTGGTTTCTAGAACTAACTTCTAATGAGATTTCTCATTACAAAGGAATTTTAATGGAAATAAGAAGTTGCCTCTGTCCTTGCGCCAGATAATTAATGGAAAAAGTGACCTACACCCGTCATTTTACCTTGCGATAATTAATTCATTCGATTAAAACCCACCCGAACGAGATGGGCTGGGTCCCATTGTGTCCGATCGATTGACTTGTTCCACAATCCGTTTCGGTACGGCGAACCCAAAAAAAAAACACACACACACCTAGCTGGGATTAAATTTTCACTTCATGTGTGTTCCTACTACGAACGATTTAGTCAGATTTTGAGCTTTCGCCTCCGCCACCCGTCCGCTGCACCACGCTATCGAACCGGCGACAAGGACATACGGGCGGAAACTCAAAATCACATCCTTTACGACGTTCACTTTACGCTTCTTACTGTTCTTCTGCTTTCATGCTTATCCCGCTGCTCTGCTCACATCTGCGCTGGACAACGGATCGACCGAATTGAATTTGCCCCTCTGTGCTCCGATACGTCCCACAGAGCTGAACGAGTACTGCCGAACGGCACAGGACTGCCGACAGTACGCTCATGTTTGTGACACCCGTAAGCAAACGTGCGACTGTGCCGAAGGATACCGACCGGACGAGACGAATCGAATGTGTCTCGGGGGTGAGTAAAGGACCATCCCAAGCAGCAGTAGTAGTAGTTGAAGAAGTAGTACCGAAATAAGTGAATTTTCGTTTTCACACTTCACTCACTCGTCCAAACGACCACGCAAACGGCCATTTCCGATGGTAAAGGTCCGTTCAGCCATCTTCACCATATGCAAGCTAGCTAGCTAGCTAGTGGCCGTTTGAGATTCGTTTTTCCATTCCCGCTTCCCGCGTGCGTTTGCGTCTCCCATCCGGGTGCGTACGTTCCACCCGAAAACGACATGATTGAGACCATTGTATCTTAATAACACGCACCGAAGGCAAATACCCGGCCAGACGCACTCTGATGCGCTTCAAACGCTGGAAAGGATGGGACACAACAGTAAAGCTGTCCATAACGTCTCTATTTTGTACCCAGGCGTCGCACCGCATTCTTCACTCGCCCTCCGAACAATGTCCACGGATGTGTCAATTTCCTTCCTTCGCTTCGGACAACACACAAGCCACATCGATCGGGGCTACCGATGCTCATCCCGGAGCAAACAGAACGATATCACAGTACACAAGACACTACGCTTGGTGTGTCGTACGCACTTTGCAATAAATTTCTTCCTCCGTCACCGAAGCGAAGTTTAATATTCATCGCATACAATTCCGGCTACATTTGTTTATCGCTTTTGAGGGATGATTTTTGGCCGCACCGGGTAGGACCGTGGTACATGGAGCAAAACTGCACAAGCACATTCAACCTAACATACAGCCGGAACTGGAACTAGAGGCACCGGGAAATCTTCTCGGCAAAAGTGTGCCAATAAACGGAAAATTCTTGAGCAGACTAGGAACGAAGCATAAAGCGAACACCGCACACTACTCGATCGCTTCTTACCACGGACGGATAAGGTGTTCGACATTTCGAAAGTGTATTTAAATTGCGTTATTTGTTTGTACGCCATCGTCTAATGGTGTGTTTTTTTTTCTTCCTTTGCTCCATTGTCTTTTGCCGATCGTCTGCGTCAGGATGTTTGCTGTTTGCGCGCTCTCCTTACTCCCCCAAAAACGTACACCCTCGACAAAGACTTTTGCTTCTGTTCGGCTTATCTGCTTGAAGGAAGCACACGACTACGTTTGCCCGTACTCGATCGTGAGGACAATAATTCTCGGCAAATTTGCGCACACTGCACGCAGACACAAATCCTCTCACGGGTAATCCGCCTTCGGAAATGTTGAATGGCTGCAGCAGCATTCAAAATAACAACTGACACGGACAAAATGGATCCACAAACACAAATCGCGTCGAGCGCAAAAGGAAAGCTCCGGAAAAACAAAATCGACTAATCGGTGCTGCATCGATTTGTACTAGTAGACTGGTTCAATGTTCGATTGCTCATACTTTCTCCACCAGCGAATGCGCCTCGCCTCGAAAGGAATCCTCCTCCCGGTTTGTTCGTTCGTTTGTTGCACTTTGTTTTGTTGCACTTTTCCCGGCATCTTGCCGGTTTCGCATTTGCGAGTGAAACCCAGCATTCGAGAGACGGACGACGGAGGAAATAGGCGGGCATAATCGAATTTGCTGACTATCACGTCCTGTTCCTTAAGCTCCTCCTGTTCCTTTGCCGATTCGTTGCACCTTGGCTCGGCACGGATGATTGGCTCTTTGATTGGTTGCCAGCATTTCTTTACCGCGCTCGAGCATTATAAAGTGCACCCAAAGTGCATTCTTTCGCTCGGTGCTAAGGCTTCTTAGCAAGGGTGTGCGTTTTTGTGCAACGTATGCAAAATGTCTTATCATTTGTTTGCGATCTTCAAGGCATTCATCCGCTCCGGCGCTACCAGCGTAAGTAAGCTTACCCGAGCGAAGATGATGGTGTGCATGGTTTTGTTTTTCGAGCTGCCTCTGCACGCTTGGTAACGCACTCTCGGGTTGTTTGTCTGACCCCGGTACGTAAAGCATACACAGTGCCGTGCAATGGGAGGCAAATATTTGGAAATTGGATCTTGATCTTGATGTGCTCCGATAAAGTGTACCGTTTAAATGCATGCGAGCCTGCTTTTCGCTTACGGCGCGTGGGTACACTTTTGTCATGAATATTTGAGCAAGTGTTTGCCTCTTCCTTGAATGGCAGATAGTTTAAGAGGATTTCTAGCTTACAATCAGCATTTTTTTTTTCGTCGCACGATATTAACCTACAATGCACGTGTGTTTTTCTTACCACGTCCATCAATCAATAATGCGCTTGGTGTTGGTCTCGTTTCATCTAAACCGTAGCCGTAGGTCGTCGATGTTTGTACGATAGTCACTGCATCACGAACGCGTACTGCAAGGGACAAATGATCTGTACGTGCAAGCGTGAGTACGGATTCCTCGCCGACGATAACTGGTCATGTCAAGGTAATTTATCATCTGCACGTTTAAATGTGCAGTGCGCGTCCATCCGCCTTTGGGGCAATTGAAGAAAAATTCTTCGTTCAAAACTGTAAGCACTTACTACACTGCTCCTTGGGTTTTTTCTCGTTTGCAGCTTCATCCGCAAGGCCATCGGTTCACATCACTCCGGCAGTGGTGATTCTTCTGCTGCTAGCATCCGCCAGTGTCTCGCTGTTGACCACATGGTGGACCGATGCTCGGACGCATACCGTGCTGCTGTGGGAATAAATTCATTTATCGTAAGATTTAATTAAATCCTGAAGAAAAGAAGCATAATGGCCCACCCCCCTGCATGCATGCGGCCTCATATTTACCGCTAAAATATTTCCAGATGCGCTTTCTGCAACGCACCTGTCCTCTGCGGCGAACTGACGTTACACAATAGACCATTTCCTTCGCACAGCCCCCGCTACCCGCCGCTCACGAATCCATATCTGAACAATGTTTTCCGACAAGATGTACTGAAAAGCATTCTTATTCAGCAACTCACTCACACTCACTGCCCGGCGTCTTTGGTTTGGGACGAGTATTGAAAAATAAAATCTCTCTCATCGACCGGTGAAGTTGTTCGATTCTGAACCCACAGCATCGCCTGATAAATCTGCATTGCCCACACGACCACGAGAAGGAAGGCATGGCACATCACATCCAAACAATATTCTTCGACCGGCGAAGGAAACCACCAGGCGGCTACCAGGCCGGAGCGACGACGGTTCCTGAAATGAAGGCATCAGCTGTCGATGTAAAATCGAAATAAGATTAGTTTATTCGTGAAGTGCATTCTCATTTCTCTTTTTCCAATAGAATCCAATAAAGTGAACTACCACCGCATCGAACACGACCGGCACTACCGTTGGGGGAACCCGTTTGTTCTCCTGCTGCTGGCTGGGCATGCTCGCTACGGTTCCGCCGGATGTGGCACTGTTCAAGAGGAACTCTGGAAAAGAAGCAGTAGCATCAGAGTAAAAAGAAAGGCAACGCATACAACTTCAACCAAAACGGCCGTGGCCGGGGAACGGTCGTACACCAGCAGCAAGTCGAGTGTGGAGGGTGGCATGTTCCGCAGCATAGAGAGTAGAGAATAAATATTCCTTTGCTTACAAATAAATGTCGAAATTGGAAGTGGTGGCCGCCTGGTGAATGTGTTTGTTTGCTTCGGCAGAACAAATGTTGAATGAACGTGTCCTGGCGCACTTTCTTTGCATTTGCGGTGGTTTCCCACTGCCCGGGAAGAAACATGGATCCAAGGGAGCACAAATGGGCGCGTGTGAACGTCGATCTCTAGGCAAGCAGGTTCGGGAACGCTTTGGCGGATGCAGAGCGGGTGCAATGGTACAAAAGTGTTGATTATTTTCGTTATGCCAATATTGTTTCACCTGCTAATAATGGTTGTGTAAAAAAAAAACAAAACAAAACAAAAATTCGTTATCAAACAGGGCATGTGTGCGTGTTATTTAATAATGGTTAAAATTCATAAGTTTAATAAACAAATAAAAGGGTCCGATCTGTTATATCGATATGCCACTGGTGTCGGTGATGAATTCAGCTAGAAATCGGCAACATTCGATTAATATGAGCCTTCAGCAGCAAGAATGTGTTTTTCGTCAGCAATTATTTATCTTAAAATTCATTAATTCATGCAGCACAAACGAAGGTAATGTTTTGGTTTGACTGTGTTTTTCCACCGCTTTCCTCTCGTATTATTTCAAACAGTCATTCGTACAGTAAACATCACCGATAAGTGTAATAATAATATCACACCGGCTAATGATTTTCAATAACGATCAAAACGAAGCCAAACACTGAGTGCCTGCAATCGGTGGTCTCGCAATACATATTTGAAATTTTACTGCCACACTCACACACACACACCCACACACATGTGATCCACCGAGTGCTAATGATTGCTAATTTATACAGTATCGCTATCTGGCATCACACTCCGACGCAGAAACGGATACACCCGGTACGCTGATTGACGGGACAAAATGGTGCGCCGTTGCACCGGCAGAAGGTGTCACAAAGGGCAGCACAGAAACGATAACACAAATTAGCGCGCAATATTGGAATAATATAAATTTCAATAATTAATTTTATTTATAAATTCACTTAAAAACCAAAATCAATTATGCTCATTTCGCAGAGCCCAACTAGCGCGCTGGTGTGGGCTGCCTGTTGGGTGAACATTTGTATCCGTTTTATTTACCCCAGGTCCCAGACGGCAACTGCTTGATGGCGTTTTGTTTGTAGCGCGTTGCACAAGGACACAATCTATGTCACGGCAGTTGTGCTGGTAAATGTTGGCCAGCAGCTTCGAATTGGACGGACAGCTGGACACCGAGCATGCAGGTGAGCATGGATAAAAATGCATTTTTATGCGCAAAAGTAAAGCAGGTGCTCCCACAAGAGAAGCAGGAAAGAAAAATCCGCCCGCCACGATCAAGTGAAAACATAATTCCAATAAATGTTAATTGATGCCAAATTTTATTTACGATTTCGGACGTGTCCCACAGACGCTCGACCAGGACCAGGTAAATAATGTGTCATGCCACGAAAATGGCGCCATTGTGGAAGTAATTCGATTTGCGATGCATCGGTTGCGTTCGAGCGGTGGGTGCAATTGTAATTGATACGAAGGCACTTACTGCTTGGTACAAACAAAGGTTTTTTGTTTGTTTTCAAGCAATGCCGTGGGTTCTTCTGCTGGAATGCAGTATTACGGGTTAATGTTTGTGAGGAATACTGAGTTCAACTTCACAAGAAACGCATGTTGCTAATTTCTATTAACTGAATAGGGCGTATCGTACTTGGAAGACCTTATTAATGCGCCGTAGGTTATGGAATAAAACTCGTTAAAACTGAACCTCTTCTTACTCCAAATGGTATTGGGTTTAACCCACACACAAACCTACAAACATTAAAACAACCTCAACACGGTTGCTTAGGCGTGTGTAGCTAGGACACGCGCCGTTACTATGGACGCCCTGGCTTGAAGTGTTTTGTGAGTTCACCGCCAGACGAGACGAGCGTTTTTCACATTTCCATTCTAGTAGTGCTGTTGTGCTGGTGCATACACTTTTAATCGTTCATACTGACCCAAGACAAAGAATCTCGTTATATCTGCAGCGGGAAAGAAGAATTTCACGTGCGAGTGTGTGTCTGCAACGATGGATTTCCGTGCCATCTGGATACGGGACCGGTTGTGCAAGATATTGGGCGTTTTCGAACCGCGCTACATCGACACGGTACTGAACGAGCTGTACGATGAGCTGGTCGCCTTCCTGGATGATTCCGTCACCGATCAGCGGGACGACCATAAGCGCATCCTGTTCGCGTATCGCACATTTTACGAGCGGCTTATCGAGGAAAAGGTGACCGCGTTCGAACCAGGTACGGCCAGGCCCCCCAGGTTCGGGGCGTAAAAATCTCAGCGCCCTGAAAACGATACCAGCGCCTGCTTTAACATTGTGTTTTCTCTCTCTCTCACTCTCTTTTTTATAACCTCACTTTTTGGGGGGGGGTGTTGTTGGGCAACTGCAAAAACGCGCCGAAACTTTGGACCCAAAAATGTTCGATCGTAAATCTTACCGTCCCCGTAAATGTGCTCACCCACACTGGAAAAACTCCCGTAACACCCGGAACACCAACAATGAATGATGGGTTGGCGATCCCTACAAATATTATATGCATGTAAAACATGGCAATCATCAAACATGCCCGGCCTGCTCGGATCGGACGACGTTTGTACGGGCTGTGTGATTAAAACCGGGCTGCAGCTACGGCGGGACCATCCCAACCGGGCACGTCGGATCCACCGGAACAGACGCAGAAGGAGAAGAAAGGCAAAAAGGTTAAAGGTGGGTAATTTTTCCTTCAGGACCCTCTCACCTCCCAGCATCCGTCCCAAGCGTCGTAAACCGTCTGTATGGATGGGTCATTGTAACAATCTCTTATCAATGTTCTGTTCCCTCTGCAGTTTGCACGCAAACATTCATATGAGTAATAGCACACTCATACTTCCTGTGTGCTTTGCGCCAAAAAAAAGAAAGACACTAGATATCTGGAACTCTCTTTCTCTAAGTGCAGCGAGACACCTGCCCCATCCTCTGGGCAACCGGTTACAGACGAGGTGGATAGTTTTGGAAGGAGAAGTGGACGCTCCTGGCCCGGTACCTACACGGTTATATTCTCAAATGGATTTATAGTTTCGGTCGGCCCCAGAGATCGAGCCTTCAACTCTATAAGTCTCGGCAAACCGGTGAAATTATGACACTTTCATCTAGTCGGGCCGTAAATTACCGATGTCATTCGATTGCTTCTTTACTCCTTTCTGTCCTTACTTACCCAGTGATGCTCAAGTTCCTGTGAAGGTGGGTTTTGGTATTTCATCTCATGCTGCTCTGGGATTCACTAAAATGGCACAGAACCCGTTCCTCCTATTCGTGTAGGTAAGAGATACCCGGCGAAATATATTCTAGCTGAAAAGAGAGAGAGAGAGAAAAAAAGTTAAAACTCACTTTCTGGACTGGTTTGCTAATCGATGAACGGGTTAGGGGAGCAAGAAGGCAAGTGAAGAAGAAGAAAAAAAAGTTTCACGAGTCACCTTTTCGTCCTTTCCTGTCTGAAACACTGTTTTTGTTAGGTTATTTTCTTGAAATAGCATTCTTTCACCACTTTTGGATCGCTTTTTTCATCTTTATTTTACTTCTTGCTCCCAAAAAGGTCCCAGTCCTTTCGGATCTGCTTGAGACACCTTCGGACGAAAAGTTTCCTTTCCCGTGAACCCCAACTTTAAGTTCAGTGTTTTTTTTGCGTGTCTCTTACTTTTGTTCCGGTACCTATGCAAACTTCCCGGTTAAGCAGGAAGCAGCAGCGCGGCTAGTTTTGCGTTCCCTTTTTCGCAAGGTGTTCGCTAGTTTGCCGATCCTGCCACCATTGTTTCATCACATAAATTTTCGGTAGATCCTCTCGTGCGAAAAATGACTTTTGGAGTACGTTATGAATGCATGATTTCCTCTATTTTAGGGATAGAGTGTGCTTTAGGGTGCACCCGAGTTGCCGGAGAAGCAACTACCCTTCCTGACTGACGGAAGGCAGTGAACAGGTACCGCATGCTTCACACGGTGCTTTTCTCTTGAAGGTGCTTCAAGGGATTCAGATTATGCATCTTATCTGCATTTTTGCAGACGTTTTCTGCTAAGAAAGTATGCCATTTGGCTGTGGGAGTTGATGAGACAACTGGCGAGTCTACAGGTCCCCCAGAGTGGTCCACGAGAATGTCCAATCTGGGCTGATTTGGGAAATGGTTATTGAATGTGAAATACTTTTTTTAATTAACGTCCAAATGAGATTTGTAATTAAAATTATTTCCAATCTCGCAGCATTGTCAGGACACAATCTCCTTACCGCAGATCATTCTAATTAATGCCAGTGCTAATGAGTACTACCTAACTTAACCGTAACCGCAATACATGCAAAGAAGCAGTAAGTTAATAACTGTATTACTACAAAATCGCAAAACAATACACTACATAATTATCAGTAATATACATCAATCCTTTTGCTTCATTTTTCTCCGGATAAATCCTTTCAATGTATCTGCCACCTTCTAGCAATGCAAGGACATAGACGATGGTAAAAACAATCTGAAAACACAATAACACGCTACTCCAGGATAAATCCTGACTGCAAGGAAATGAATACGGATGTGGGCCTGGCTGCCTTTCATATCCTGCAGGCAACACGTTCTGGAAGGTTAATTTGATTTATTTATGTTTTCCTTCCGATCATTCGAACGTCCCGTCCCGATCGAGCGGTGTGAGGTGTTGCGCTGTAAATTTGTACTACCGAACTCTACAACACTGTCGATGCCATGCTGACACGGCTTCGGTCACTATTAGTCGACTTACCGGAGAAGGTACATAGTAGCATAGAGCGTCAGCGTCGTGCGCAAACATTGTGGGTTCATCACGTTGCCATGCTGGAGGCACAGCGTCGTTGTCGTCGTCGTCGTTGTACGTCCCTTGCGTGTTTTGTTATTGTCTCCCAGCCAAGCACAATCGAGCACGGAACTGAGCAGCATCCGGAAAGCGTATGTCTGTGTGTGTGTGTGTGTGCAGCACAGTGAAAGCGCCAATATTAATAGCATTATTGTGTCGCTATGGGGTATTGCAAAAATGTGTCACCATGCCACGATGGTGGGGCACTGGCAGTGTGTTTTAACTTTGCCTGATTGCTGGGTGCTGCATCGGGACAACATCATTTTGAACGCTTGTGCTGCACTGCTACGTTCCGAAAGAGGAGGTTCGTTCGAGTACCTTGGCGAAACTTGCACGGCGGAAAATTTGCTGCTTGTGACGCGCTTTCTTAATTATAACATTTTACATGCTTTTGCAGCCTTAACGAATGTTCACAGACAATATTTACCATCGCTACACACAAAATACTTCAATTTGATCACTCTCTTTCTCCGCACCCGGTTCAGGTCCGGCAGACGATGCAGACGATGGCAGTAAGTGCATACCACAGCAAAATATGTTGATACCACCACTACTTAATGCACTTATATTGCACTTGATTGAGTTGTGCACGCTATGCAGTGCACGATACAGTAGCGCTAGTGTTTGTTTACGTTAGAATGGTTTGATAGATTGGCGAATGACAGCTGAGAAGGAAGCGCTTTTTTCATAACCTCTTTTTCTACCGATCTACCCACAGGCAAGAAAAAGGGAAAACCAAAGAAGGGAAAGAAAGGAGGTACGTACAGGGTAAACAAAAGCGAAATATGAATGTAGTAAAATGTCCGCAGAAGCCGTGCGGTGTGGCGCATCAAGAACAACAATGTGCAATAATGCACAACGACGACGTGCAAAACATCCGCTGATAGCAATTAGTCGTTTGTTGATTTGCCCGGCACCGCCGACTGCGTCGGGCAGCGTCGTCGTCACCGTCGTTAGCGTTCTAATTAAAAAATCCTTCTTATTTTTCCGCACTTGCTGCCTCGCGAAACAACTTTTCTAATTAGACGCTGACCATGAGATTACTGGAGACGCCGGATTCCTTGGGGCTAGCAACGATAATGAGCTGGTTGAAGTTACGGTAAGTTACAACGGCGATGCTGATGGTGCTGATGATGACGTTAAAACAGGCATCGCGGTCCAACACCGCCACCACCACTACGATCCCCGTACTGTTTGCAACATTGTACGCTAATGGAAAAGTAATGTCGTTGTTTTCTTTTGTACACATGTACGAACGGCTCGCTAGAAAATTGTGCCGACATCGATCAAAACGCCAATCGTACACATTTGTTTCGGCATCATACCGGAGGAGAAAATTGATCCCAACATCCGGTACGTGTACATGGTCCGGCGATTGTGCACACCGATCGGTAAGTTAAGTAGCTCCCTAATGGCCATAAATCCGGCAATCATATTCGATGCATTGTTTGTGTGTTTAGGTGCGTTTCAAAATCTGGAGGACTGTGTTGCGGAAATGCCACGCAAAGTGATCGTCGGGTGCATTAGAGGAAATCTGATACACAACGCGAAGGAAATGCTGGAAAGAATCTACCGCCCCGGCGTGGAGTTTCAGTTTCACGAACCGGACACGAAGCGTCCCAAACCGGAAAAGAGCACTAGCGCGGACGAGGACGATCAACAGCCGGCGGGACGGTCATCCAGTAGGGCAAGTGTCGGTTTGATTGACTACACCCGTCCATCGGACTTTCGCATGAAGGCGATGCAGGCGAAAAAACTCACACCCAGCATGGCGATGCGCGAAGAATCGGCCCTGGAAAACAGCAGCCGCCAATCGTTGGCCGACACGCCGAGCAGTGAATCGAACCTAACGCAAACGAAAGCATCCGAATCGACGACGGGCGATTCGGACGCCAAGTTTCCACCACCGCAAACCTCGTCAGAACGGTGGGACACGCTGCTGGAGGAGTCGAAGGTGAAGGGGCAGGTGGAACGGGTCAAACAGCAACCACCGAAACCACCGCCAGAGGAAAGCCCGATGAAGCAGAACCTGGAAGCTAACCTGGAGAAATTTATCGACACACTGCAATGGACGATCGATCATGTGGAGTGTGCGTTCGGTCTGCCAACGCAGTACAATGCGCCTAATCAGGAGAACATCACGGTGGACGAGGATAAGTTCAAAATTAAGGTCGATATCGGGAAGACCGCAATTGAAGATCTGACTACGCTGCAGCTAGAGGAAATCGTCGAAGGATGGTCCATCTACATCGGGAAAGTGTTGCGAGAGTCAGGCGAGCGGGTAAGGGCAATGAGCGGTACAATCAGCTTTAACATTGATTGTTGCATACCAGTGTGACCAGTAACAATATTTTCTTGCCCCGGAAAACCAGGAACCAACCGACTGTACACCGATGGCGGAGTACAATCTGTGGATCGAGCGAGAACTGCAGTTCAACTCCATCGTAGAGCAATTAAAGGCTCCGTTTGTGATTCAGGTGTTTGGTACGTGTTTGGTACCAGTCGAGGATTCTGTGCTCATTTTAATAACCGCTTCTACATACGTGTATTTTAGATGCCCTTAAAGATAATCAAAGCAACATAATGAAAGCGTGGCCTGACCGATTTCGCAAACTAAAGGAAGCCCTTTGTTTGGCACGGGAAAACGTCGAACACCTGGCGATGTTGCAAAGCTATCTGGAGGTAAGTGAGCTACCGGATGGGTGAAGGGGGTGTGCCATGTTGAATGGTACCGCTCTCGCTATTATTAAATTTCTATTACAACATCCCGTTAGAGCCAAAGTTAAGTTGAAACCCGTGTCCGGCTTCGGGGATGCCAAACATCAACGACAGGGAAAAATTACGCTCTAGAGACTTTGCCACACACTCACCGTTTTGTGAGCGAATTTTGCTAACAAACACCATCATCCCTTTTTCTACAATGATAATCATTATTTGTTACCGGTGCTGTCTAACAACTTCTGCTCATCCCCTTCGATTTTTTTTTTCTGTGCTTGCTGGATGCTGGATCGCCCTTTGCCCGTTTGACATGGTTTGCAGAAAATCAAAACCGGTGATGACTTCAAATTCATCCTATCCATTATACCGAACATAACGATCATACTGAGACACATTTGGACGATGTCAAACTATTACAGCCTGGACGAGAACATGCTCAGCCTGATCGGGAAGATATCCTACGTGTTTGCGGAGAAAGTTAAAATATTAATTAATGTGGATACCATTTTCAAGTAAGTTGTTCCTTTCTAAATCATAATTAACTGGACGTGTAAACGGGAAACCCGTCCGTCCGTTCGTACCGTTGTTGGAAAGTTTAATTAGCAGTCGGTGGTAGTGAGTGGTGTAAAGCACACACACACATATGCATGTTTTACTGACACATGCACTTGAGCTGATGAACCAATTACCTCTGGTACTGGATTCTGAGGAACGCTTGAAAAACTGATTTGTTAACAAGGGTTAGACATTTGTACACGTTAAAGGTAACTCGATTTCGATTCCGTAGGCACTCGGCTTCGCACATACATACGTGCGCAACGAACTGTGCCACACTATTGCAGGCCTGGAAGCAATCCTACATGGACACGCGGGCACAGATCGAGCAGTCCGGCATCGGGTCACGGTGGGAATTTGATAAAAATGTGCTGTTCCGCGAAATTGATCATATGACGCGCATCAGTCACGATATGGCACACATCGCACAGGTAATCATCCTATCAGGTGCCTACTTTATCACAACTTTACTGGATAGTACGTTGTATATTTTGACAGGTATTTTTGGATTTTGAAAACATCTTCGATGCCAACTTTAAAGCCATGATTACCGATCCCGAAGAGGTGGATAATACCTTGAGCAAGGTAAGTATGTGTTGCATATACACGCTTGCGATAAAAAGACGGGCCTTGAAAGGATCTTTCCCGGTGGTAGGCTGTAGTGCTAGTAGCATTCGGGACAAAGCTTGCCCAGGACGGCTAACGATAAGTAGAAATTCATCAGCGCTAATGATATCCATTCTTTTCTGTCACCACGTTCCACGGGGCGGATGGGCTGCGGCGTCGTCGGGTAGGTTTATCGCCTCATCAATCACATCATTTCGGTCGACTACGACATCTTTGCCTCGAGCAATTTGGCCAACTGGGAGGCGACGCTGGACTACTTTCACAAGGGCGTCGAACAGGTGGAACACGAAGCTAAGGTGGCCCTGGACCGCTGCATTCCATCGCTTCGGTAAGTCTTGCCGCACGGCGGTTGTCTCATGTGCCGAGGCCCGGAAAAGCCGGAACCGTATCGCGCGCGCACGGTTGCCAAATCCTTTTTGCGCGCCCCTGCAACGGAACATAAATCACCGTAATCCAGTGGACCGTCGTTTTCACGAACATTTTGGACATGTTTTCTATTTCTCGTCTCATTTTAACCTCTTTTCTTTCCGGTTTTCGCACCACCGGGTCGGGTCCACCGGTAAACGTTCGATAAATGGTACGTGCAAAAATATCCGTACACTGCAACAATTCTTCATCGTTTCGGTCGGATCGGTGGACACCTTGATTTCCGCCTCCACGGCAAACGGTACGACGGCCCGCGCCGGGTTTCAATTCCGGCATACTCCGGCTAACCTGCCAACCGAAACGTGCAACGCAACAGGTCCGCCGAGCTGGGGCTGGAGCTGATAAAAAATTTAGACCGCATCGAAACAAGGCCGGCATTGGCAAAGCATTTATCATCCAAGTATGAAAATATTATGAAACAATTCCTGGCGGAAGTCGGGATGGTTGAGCACGAGTTTCTGGTACATAAATAAATTTGTTGTCATCTTTTAGATACTTTAGGCCAGACGACAGGGCACAGAGCGCTCAACGGCAACTACGGGCGGCATAAGCATAAAGCGAAAAGGGTGAAAATGGTGCAACAAGCGTAAAAAAAAAATCGAGGAATGGAGTAGTCTGATGGGCCGACAGCAAAACCACTTGCCGGTGCTCATAACTTTGCCTTAGTTGGGGATGTTGTTTCTTTTCCGATGTTTTTGAGCGAATTCGAAACGAACGGATTCGGCAAACGGGAACGGGATGGCATTAGTTTTCTTGTTTTTTGGTTTATTGCAACCCCGTTCGGAGGGCTCAAAAACAGCATTCTACATCAACCTTGCGGCGATTATTTCG
The DNA here is from genome assembly GCA_002091835.1 of Anopheles maculatus. Taxonomy (NCBI): domain Eukaryota; kingdom Metazoa; phylum Arthropoda; class Insecta; order Diptera; family Culicidae; genus Anopheles; species Anopheles maculatus. Next base: position 342,800 of record KZ061698.1, on the reverse strand, counting down.
GTAGTTGTTTGTAGCAGATTTGATTACGTTTCACATGCACATGTCGGCAAATTATTTGTGAGAGAGAGAGAGAGCGCAAAAAAACTTACCATACAATTTATGTCGTTCTTCATAATTGATTTCAGTTCGGAAAGATTTCCCTGGCGGTGGTGGCACAGCAACAACGAAACACAAGGCTCGTTCGTACCGACGTAACGTTACCTGTGCCGACGTAACCGCAACTTTTCCATTCAAAAACCGGAAAACTTTACCGTGCTTGGTTGCGCATTATTAATGGTTTCCGGAAATCAATTCAAAAGTTGCAATTCCTTTACAAAGTCGCCCCACACCACTTTATGCGATGACGTGCGTGCTGTACCGTGCCTTAAGTCGCTTTGCAATTCCCATCGCATTGGGAACGTGCCCCATCGTTTCGCAGCAGCGTTTTGTGACAAATTTGGTTTCGTGTTTTTCAATTTCTTCTTAATTTCTTGTCGCAGAAACACAAAAACAATCCACCCCTGCAGCGCAATGAGCCGTGCTACGTTGGGGCAGTGTTTTGGGTGCGCTCGCTGCTAAACTTCATCCGGAAATCTATGACCGCATTTAGAGAGGTATGTAACACATCCTGAGAGCTTCAGTTAATAGTCTTCAACCTTCCTGGGACAACAAGACTGTGAAAGTAATCGTTTTCTTTTTTATCTTCACAACCCCTTTGTTCAGTTTGAGGCCAGTAAAAAACATTCGGAAACTTCACTCCAGCGTACCGCGTTCGGCCAGTACATGCAGCTAGTGAAGGACTTCAAAGGGTACGAGAAGGACAACTTCCAAAAGTTTACCTCGTACGGTACCAAAACGGTGAACAGTGTGCTGAAGCGAAACATTTTAAAATTGGAATTTTGCGAAACGATGCTCGGTAAGCGATGGGTTACCGTGAACGCTCGTGCGAAATAGTGCAGTACCGTTTGCTGCCCACACATATGGATTCGTATTGTTTTGAGAAGCAACAAACTTTGTTTTTATAAATCACTTTTCACTCTGTTGCCATGTATTTATTTTTTTCAGAGCTCCAGAAAGAGAAAAAGTCGGCAAATGCTAAAAGAGAAAAAGCATCGCTGCGACGCCCATCCGCCCTGATGACCGGCAAGGACCGTACCCGGTACACTAACATCGCCACGGCTGTACGGTGGCTTGTCAACAGGCCCGATGCGCTCGATCCGCAGCTCGCACTCGCCCAAAAGCTGGTCCGTGCGGCGCGCAACACACCGTCCCAAATATCCTCGAGCGGCTCCCAAACACCCGCCAGTGAATTCAAAATCAATCAAGCCCAGCGTAAGTTTTCAGTACCGCGTTAGCTGCCAAACTTTGTCAAGTAAATTGATTTTTCACATCCAAGTGTTACCTCTTCCTCCAGTGCGTTCCACCACGCAAACACTGTAGGGAACAACCCAGAAAGCTACTTAACGCTAAATGTTCCCTACAATACCATTATGTGTTACTGGGTGTGTGTGTGTGCGTCCACCGTGTTCCCAGTTCTTCCAGGCTGATATTGATGATAAACTTTGTACTGTGTTGAATTTTTTTTATGCTTTTATTTAACCAACAGTAATGGTGTCAGCAGTTTCGCAAAAGAAAATTCCCACGTGGCGCGAAGTAATCGGCGAATCGGTGCTCATCGAGTACAAGCTTAAGTTTGCGCTCAACTTTTCGTACGGTAAGGCAATCTCCTTGCTTTTTTTCCTGCACGGTCAGCAATCGGGCCACATCTTTACAGCACTCTTAACTCATCGACTCCCAGTTGGAGTAGCGGTTGGCTTGCGTGTAGCTGAAGCTTATCTGGCCGCTTACAGCTTTCTTTGGCTGGTTCTGCTGCTGCTGCTGCTTGCTGCTGGTTAGCCGTTTAAAAATAAAAGAAAGCTGTCTCTAAATAATCGGTCTCAAGATATCCTTTAGAGCGTCGCAGTCTCACCAGCAGAATCCGTCCTCAAGTAGCTGAAGCTGAATGAATATTCTATCCCAAACAAGAGGTTTCGAGCCGGCCGCACAACCTTGCCGCATACCTTCGGCACGGTTTGGAGGTTTTCTCCCATTTTTCAAATATCAAAGGATACGCGACAGCACAGGGTTCTCTAAAAAGCAGCGCACGAACGGATGATACCCGGAACCTGGTGAAAGCTGATTATCATTTTCATTTCCAATAACGAACAGAAGTGGCTTTTGATTTATTCTTGCCCCGCTCGTTGCGGCTGCCACACAACACCATACATCCACCGCTAGCGCTACCGCAGTAACGCTTTTCGCTAGCATCTATTCAATTTATGCTACAATACTAAAGCTTCACGGTGAAAGCAACCACTACCACTGGCGACGCTACTAGCGATCAAATCCGCTCGCTTTACTTGCTTGCTACGGTCGCTGCGGCCGTCGCACTGTTTTTTAGCTACGTCCATTTGCTGTATATATCTAAGAGGTTTTCCCTTTTTTTTTGGTTCTCTTTCCATGCTCTGTCCCCCTTTTCAACGCACGGTCGGCTGGCCACAGACATATTCGACGTCATCAACGAAGGTCAACAGTTCGAGTATTTGGGATTCACATTAAGTCCCACCATTAGGATGGCCATTATGAGAAAAGTAAGCAATATTTTCTTACCCATTTTTGCTACACCTCCAAGACAGGCCGGGGTTCGCCTGATTTGTTCCCGAGGACAGCTAGGGACGAACTCCACGCGTTCGATTCCCTTTGTTTCCCCCGGTGCTTTCACACACAGCTTCCGTTGAATTTACACTATTTCCGCACCTTATATCGAGAGCTTAGTTTATCCGCAACACTCTTCAATCGGTGCCACCGTCTGCAGTTTGCGTCCGGCAACCTGGGTGCGCACCTCTTGCGGAAAAAGTTATTGCAATCCCTTGCCTTATGGCTCGGTGACAGCGATATATTTCAAATTCGTGCAAAGAATGCTAGAGCACGGTTTGTTCTCGGCACTGGCAGTTTTTTCGTATGCAAGATGGAAGAAATGAAATATGAAAATAACTAATATGAAAAGGGGAACTTATATCTGCTTGTGCATTTTAGGTGTTTTATGATGATATAGAATGTTGAGAATGAATAATTGAAAAACATTCTTTTTATTTGTAGGATCAACTATTCCGCGATGTGGAATGCGTCAGTAAAATGGTTGACAGATACAACGACATAGTGCTCAATCTCTCAACACCAGAGGTAAGTGTTCTTTAGTTTCTTTGAGACTGGGCCTTGGGATCCTCAGCAACTCTGACTGCCTTGACGAAGTTTTACATCCGTAGCTGGACAGTAATCGGGTTCCGCCATAAAAAAACAGGCCGACGGAACTGTCCCTAGGATTATTAGTGAAGTTGTTATAATAACGCTTCTCTTGCAAAACGGATCACAAAGATAGGGCCTGATACGCAAGTTGCGCAATTGAGTGAATCTATTTAATTTCATTTTGTCTCGCAAACGATCGAAAACCGTTCAAAAAGCTTGAAATTGATGCTAGAAAATAATAATATTAACTTCAGCCTTTGGCATGGTAATCAGCTCACTTCAATTCCAATTCCATTTTCGGATTAATATATCCCGAAAGATACATTTCCATAATAAATGGGCAAGAAAATCCTTTGTTCCATAAATTATTGACAACACTCGTGAAACCGAAACCAATTTCCAAGTTCCGATAGCAAACTGGAAATCTACCGACGCCTGGCGTAATTTCAGTACGGTTTGTTCAGTATGCAACCATCCCCCAGCATCAGTTCCCGGAGCAACTTTGGGTCGAAGGAACGGATTGATTTTTGAAATCAGCCGCTGCTTTGCTGGGAGAAGTGCCGGTTGAATGTAAGAGGCCGGCCCGGTCTTTGGGATGAGCGGCGAACTCAAGTTAATTCGTCCCCAAACCTCCCGCACTGGGAAAGTGTCCTGGTGTGTGTGTTCATTTCGAACGTCTGGCAAAGTTGCAGCCGAGAGCAAAAATCTTCCCCGGCCTGGAGGAGTATTAATTTATCCGTCGTCATAAATATTCATGCAAAATGATAAGTATACGAGAAAGTTGTTGTCCGCAGATGGATGAGCGACGGCGGGAGCGGGTTGAAGGGCGTATGTTTGGAAACAGTTGGACACTTCATTCGTCAAGTGGTTCAATTTCATCCTTCTTTGGTGAATCTACCGGACTGTTTGAAGATTGAAGAAATAGAACTTCCTGCAAGACGACGACAACGACGACGACAGCGAACTGATTGAAACGAGTGCTTATGATTTACATAAAATTATATTGCGTTAATTTTCTAACCTTTGGTGTGATTTGGGAAGAATTATTTAAAGATTGAGCAGTACAATCTAACATAGCGTATTTGTAAAGTTAGCTGAATCTTGCACTGCCTTTTTTTATTCAGGTTCATTTTCTGCGCAGTCATTTGTATGAAGTGGAAACAATCATCCAGGCCGGACTAGGGCGATTCACCTGGCAATCCTTCAATATCGGAGCGTACGCAGAAAAATGTCAAACGGTAAGAGCGCATCCTCGATACGGAATCGCGCAATTTCACTTACTCGAGCGCTTTAATTATGTACTCTCTTTGTTGGATGGCACAATTTTTCACCCATCCCGTAGTTAATGAAGAGCTTATCGTCACTCGTATCGCAAATTGGTTACATCAGCAATGACATAAAGGTGCGTATCGAGCGGCTGGAATCGTTCGCGATGTTCGAGCTGGATACGGATAAAACAAAGGAACCCCGGGTAACGGCGTCGGAAGTTGTGCTGAAAGCACCCACCCAACAAAAGGAACACCATCATCCGCATCACCACTCGTCCCACCGGCAGCAGCAGCAACACCACCACCAGCCAGATTCGCGCCACGAAAGTGTCACGCCGACGGACGGTGCGGCGATGGTACCGGCCATTACATCGTCCCGGGCGGACGACGCTAGCGAACAGGAAAAGCGACAAAAACGGCCGAAGAAAGTGTCCATCAAGGAGGCGGACGATAGTGTTAAGCCGTGCCGGGATTACTTCGACGCACTGGAGAAGGATCGCAATGCGAAAACGATCAAGTTGCTGCAGCTGTACGATTCAATAGGGCCCATTCTGATTAAATTGGAAAGCTTAGTGCTCGGTTCGTTCACTGGCGAGTGTGCGGAAATGAAATACTACTACAATCACTGGGAGAAACAAGTGTTCGGCTGTTTCACCAGGTACCGGGCACCTTTGATACACGATATCGCCGTGACAGCAATATAAACGGTTTCTCGGTGTTTTTTTTTGTTCCTTCTTGTTTCCGTGTGCATTTGTTTCCTTTAGATTTGCAGCGAAAAACTTGGAAAAGTTCATGGACCATCTTCTGCACAATCAACCGTTGTTCGAAGTGGATGCAATCCTGACGGTGCCGGAAATTCTGATGAGACCCTCGTCCACGGACGCCTACAGTATCATGATCAGCTCTGTGAAAGATTTTTTGCTCCGGTGAGGGATTTCGGTTTTTTTTGCAATTGATTTTAATCAATCGTTGTACCAATGTTATCTCTTTCGTTTGTTGAAGATTGAAGAATTTCAAACGATGGACTGCCGAAACTTGTCTTCCGTGTCCCGTGACAAAGTGCGAAGAGAAGGAGTTTTACTTCACTTTCTTTGAAGACGTTGTGCAGGTACCCATTACGACGATATCTCTGGATTATCCGAACCATAATCTTTTGTAATGCTTTTCTTCTTAAAATAGATTCCAAGGGTTTGTGAGTTGGTGATAAATCTTCAGCAAAGCGTTCAAAATCTGGTTACTGAAGTGCTGACGTATTTGAAGAGGTAGCTTCATTTGTTATAAATATTTATTTAGACTTATTAATTAACAAATATTGGTTTCACAAACTACAGCTGGCAAAAATATCGTAACCTGTGGATGTACGAAAAGATGAGCGTGTGTGAAAAATTTCTCAATCAAAATGTTTCACTGGCCCAGCTGGATGAAAAATTCATTTACTACACCCAGATCGTTAATGAGCTCGAACGCCACAAACCGTTTCACGACATTAAAAGCATTCGCGTTAACTTGAAGCCGCTGATCAGAGGCATAGTGGACCATGCGGTGGAATGGCGTAACACGCTGGGAAATATCCTCGCGGAAAGAACACGCCAACAGATGATAGAACTGCACGAACATATGGTGGTAAGTTACGGACACAATGTGCAGTTCAAATGAGTTGTTTAGGGTTTATGGTCTTACAACTTACAACTTTGCAGAGGTTGAGAACAGATTTGGATAAACATGTGAAGGAGCTGTCACATTTCAAGACGGTTATGCAAACCATACAAACCATTCAGTCGAGTACGTTAACAGTTGAGCTAAAAATACACGAAATCCAAGAGATTTACAACATCCTCGAAGAACATCGGATCAAAGTGAGTAGTACGATCGTGGAAAGGGCGAATGCTACCGAACATAGTAAAATTGTTCCGTTGACCACATTTTACAGTTCCCGCTGGGTGACATGATTATGGCATATCATTTGGAAAAACGGTGGAAGAAAATCTACCACTCGGCACTGCTCCGCTCGGGAAAGCTGCAACCAACGAAGGCAAAATTTGCCGAAATAACACAAAAAGAAATACACACGTTCAGTGAAGAGGTACAGTAGAATGCGATATCTGTGTGTGTGTGTGTGTTGTTCCAGTCGGAGTGGATTGTAAAAGAATGTTTCTCCATTTTTAGCTGGCAAAATTTATAACGAAATTCCGAACGGAAGGACCTGGAACGGTTGGATTAGATCTGGATAAGGGCGTCGAATTGATGGATACGTATGGCAAAGAAATCGACCTAATGGATCGTCAGCGTATCGAGCTAGGTCAGTTTGCTTTGCTTTTATTGTACAAAAAGCTTCCTCATTCAGCATTCATTTCTCTGGTCCGTTGTCATCGCTTCCAATTCCAACGAATTCGATGAGTTTTTTTTTTCTTCGCAGAATGCTACTTTTAAAATAATTCCCGTTTTTTTTTTACTGTTTGCAGAAAATGCTGAAAAACTGTTTGATATTCCATTAACGGATTACAGTGATTTTTTGCAATGCAAGCTCGAATACGAAGAAATACAAGTGGTGAGTGCGTTTCGGTACTTGTCCCTTTGTTTAGCATTTGCCATTCGCCGGTAGAATGCGGTGTGAGAAAGTTCAATTTGTTCCAATTAAACGTGTATGTTTAATAGGAAAGAGCCTTCTGGGGGTGTGTACGAGTTTAATGGTTGAAATTTCTTTATGCTCTCCACCATTGCTATGCAGGTGTACAAGTTATACGTCCAGCAAAAAGTTGCCCGAGAGAAGTGGTCTCACACGCTGTGGGCCAATCTCAACCCTCAGGCACTGTTGGAAGGAATCGACAACTTTATGAAGGAGTTTCGAATGTTGCCAAAAAATGTGAGTCCTTTTGAAATCCAGGGTAAAGGCAAGGGAGAAAAAGAGGGACCAATCTCGTCACACCTAACAATGTTTTTGTTTCTAACTGTCAGATACGACAAGCACCCGTTGGTCAAGCGTTGGACACGAAAATGAAGCAATTCAAATCCTCCATCCCGTTGATGTTGAGCCTGAAGGACGAAGCGCTGCGGGAGCGTCACTGGATGAAGCTAATGGAAAAAACTGGTCAACATTTCGACATGTCACCGGATCGATTCACGCTTGAGAACATGTTTGCGATGGAGCTGCATAAGTATCAAGTAGGTTTGTCATTAATTTTTTGTTCTGTAGAGTCGGAAACCCAACTGTGGGCCCTTACTTTGGGTTCTGCGACCTGCTTTCCGTGCCTGATTAATGGAGCTAGGGTCCTTGTGGATCAGTGTGAAAACATAAATAATTAACAAGCTGTCACCACACTAATTGTTATTCTTGGAACATAGAATGCCACTGTGTAGGATGGCTTTTCGGAGCTTTCGGCACCTAATAACACCTTGTTACGGTCTGTTTTGTGAAATGTTTTCGTTAAAAGGATATTGCGGAAGAAATAATTAACAATGCGATAAAAGAACTGGCAATCGAACGCAGCGTACAGGAAATCGCTCATATCTGGCAGCGGATGTGCTTCAACATGATACGATACGAAAAGGGAGGCCGCATGCGAGGGTACGTTTGTGGTTTATCGAGATAAATGAGTCTGCGAGCTGTGCCATTGAGTACACTGTTTTGTTTAATTATCGCAGCGTACAGGAAATCGCTCATATCTGGCAGCGGATGTGCTTCAACATGATACGATACGAAAAGGGAGGCCGCATGCGAGGGTACGTTTGTGGTTCATCGAGATAAACGAGCTCGGTGGCGAGCTGTGCCATTGAGTACACTGTTTTGTTTAATTATTTTTTTCCAGACACATTCTTGGTGCAACTGACGAAATTATGCAAGTGCTTGAGGAAAATTCCATGAATCTACAGTCCATGGCAGCGTCGCAGTAAGTGTACAACCGATCCCCCTCGTCTCGATCATGGAGTGCACCATGGGGTACTATCACAAATGTCATTTGTCACTGTAGATTTATCGGTCCGTTCATGCCTACGGTGCAGCGGTGGGAAAAACATTTAACACTCATATCGGAAATCATCGACGAATGGGTAAGCGTACAACGGAAGTGGTTATATTTGGAGGGCATATTTATCGACGGTGATATCAGCAGCCAACTGCCGGAGGAGGCGAAAAATTTCAACACCATCGATGAGGAATTTCGTGAGGTGAAGTGTGATACATTTATTGTGATTGTATTCTGGTCAGCCAGCACAGGTGTTGACAGTAATGCAACATTAATATTTTTGTTTTGCCGCTTACCTTGAAACAATGACAGATCATGAAAAATAGCAACGACAATCCGTTGGTGGTCGATGTTTGTCTTGTTCCGGGCAGATTGAACGATTTCATACGGCTCGGATTCGCGCTCGACGGTTGTCAGAAGTCGTTGAACGACTATCTGGAGCAGAAGCGAAGAGCATTTCCAAGGTAACACCCCATGTCCGTGGAGTACCCATTCCATGGCCACCATTCACACTAAATATTTTATCATTTTCTCACTTACTACTCCTCGATCCGGTTGCTACAGATTCTACTTTATATCGACGGACGAGCTGCTATCAATACTAGGCGACAGTGAGCCCACGTGCGTACAGGAGCACATCATAAAGGTGAAGTTTATTTCCTTTCCACACGACACTCGCTGCTAAATACTGTTTACTGTTTACCGGAAGCACCTGCACACATCGGAAGCAGGCCGCCGGAAGCGTGGGTCCAAAATTTTACTGCCACTTGGCAAGCTGTTACCGCCAAACTTCCAATTACTCTCGACATTGACGCACAAATTTTCTCACTTGCAGATGTTCGATAACATAAAGTCTTTACGATTTGCTAAAGATCGATTTGACACGCCGACTGTAACGGCCATGATTTCCAGCGAGGGCGAGGTGATGGAATTCGAGAACCAGGGTATGTATATCATCGTTATCGACGGTTTACCGTCCGGCGGGCGAAGCGTTCCGATGGAAATCCGGACATGGGTAAATTGAGCGATCCGCCTACCGGTGGGACCGGGGCCAGGGTAGCGCGTGACGACACGACCGTGATGCGTTGAGGTGGAAAATATTTCACAATTTTTCATTTTATTACCTCACGTTCTGTGTCATGTGCCTGGAAGTTTATTTTATGGCACAAAATGTATCAATCGTTCGTCCGTCTTCCCGAAAATGGCCCTTTGTGAGATGGTGGCTGTTATCCCCCGTTTGCATTCCGCAACGGGTCGAGCATTTGGGCGCAACCGATACCGACGGCTTGCGGCTTTCGAAAGACACAACCACACGCGGGAAAGGGGGAGAAAATGTTACAACGTTGTCCCTTTATTGATTTCCATTTGTTTCCACGTGCACCAGTACCGGTACAGGAGCGGGTGGAGAACTGGATGAACGAGGTGTTAAAGGAAATGCGTCGGACCAATCGATTTATAACGAAGAAAGCAATCTACCATTACGGCAAGGATCGCGAACTCGCACGGTAAGTAAAAATTTCGTTTCCGTTCGTTGGCTGCTAGTGTGTGGCCAAATGTGTGATATTCCACGCACGTTTCGTTCCATTACCGGTTGGTTGGAATTTCATCTTCATCCTAGGCCCGACTGGATTATGCTGTACCAGGGTATGGTGTGTCTCGCTGCAAATCAGGTCTGGTGGACGGCCGAGGTGGAGGAGGTTTTCGCAAAGGTACGCCACGGTAACAAGCGTGCGATGAAGGAATATCTGCAGGAACAGAACCGCCAACTCGATGAGCTCGTACTGAAAGGTATGTGCCGTGATTGGGTGCTCGGTTGAACCATATCATCCTGGACGATAAATTATTATCCGAGAAAGTTTGGGATGTGTTTTTGGGTCACTAATAAAATCGTTTTCTCTCGTTAGTGCGCGCTAATCTGACACCGAACGATCGACTTAAATTTAAAACCATCGCCACCATCGACGTACATGCGCGCGATATTATTGAAGGGTTCGTCCGGGACAGCATACTGGACGCCCAGGAGTTTGGATGGGAGAGTCAACTGAGGTAAGATAATGGTTCTAATGTGCCGACAGTTAAAATTGGATGTGGCAGCATAATGTACTGAAATTTTTATTAACAGGTTTTACTGGATACGAGAAATGGACAACTTGTTTGTACTACAATGTACAGGTAAGAACGCAATCTTCTATTTCATGTTCTTTATAAGCGCCTGGACCTAAAACCATAAAGTGCTACGATGTATAGAATTGTAATAACTCAGGAAAGAATTTTTGAATTTGTACCATTATCTGAAGGAACTCAAACTAGAATTCAAAACAACTAAAATAATCCATTTTTGAGCATCAAGTCACTACTTTAAACTTTCTTTCATGGCATCTAGAATCCGTTTTGAAATCGGTACATTCATCGGATTTCTGATTACAGTTTCCGGTGAAGGCATTTTTTGAAGCAATCTCTTCGGCCTCCATTCCCATGTATCTGGTTCAATCATTCTCAATGCTCTTGGGCTGGGCCGTACGTTTTCGGTTGTCGGAAGCTACTTCAAATCCTGTACTAATTACATTTCGTTCTCTGATTGCTCTTCATTGGCCGGATCTCTTCGTGCTGGACGTACCACACTCGACGGATGGATGGATGGATGACCGGATGGCTGGGATGAAACATTCGTCTTGTTTTGTGCTCCGGCGATAACCGTCACCGTTGGTGGTCTCAAATCACCGATCCGGCATAAATTGGACCGGACCGGGCATCGAATCACTGTCGAACATCATTGCCATATGGTGTACATGGGAAAATCTCTTGAAAACTTCGTATCCTTCGCCGATCGATGCCGATGACAACCCCAATGATGGTGCCGCTGACGACGACGACGACGACGACGATGATTTGATAGGAAAATTCGATTACGGTTACGAGTATATGGGATTAAATGGACGGCTCGTTATTACGCCATTGACTGATAGGATATATTTAACAATCACACAAGCGTTGACGATGAATTTGGGCGGTGCACCAGCTGGTAAGTGATAATCGATACGTCCCGATCCGGATGGTCCCGGGCCGAAAGATAAGACATTTGCTGCAGGCATGGTGCGTCGCGTCTGGAATGCCGGGTGGTCCTGGTGACAACATTCATTTAGATTTTGCATCCATTATGCGTTGGGCCACGATGTACCACACACCAAGCTAGCACACAAATTTGGCCCAAAATTGTAGCAAAACAGACAACGGTTTGCTAATCTCCATCGGGCAATGAAAGCCGTGTACCCGTACCGAAAGCGCGCTGTGCTTTTCCCAAGACCCGGCATTCCGAATCTGTCCAAGCACATTTGTCTCTTATCGGAAAGCGGACGTTTGTTCACATGTTTATCTAAGCATTCCTTTGTAACTAACCGAACGTTTCGTACACCGTTCCCCATCCCATGAACACCAACGACGCGCAGGCCCTGCCGGTACGGGTAAGACCGAAACGACGAAGGATTTAGCCAAAGCGCTCGCACTGCTTTGTGTTGTAACGAATTGTGGCGAGGGCATGGACTTTCGAGCCGTTGGAACGGTTCTGTCAGGTATGTAGAATAGTTTCAGCTGACGCCTCAATCTTATGCTAGTTATTCAGTGTTCCGACGGGGAACCCTTTAGCAATGCTCTGTGCATCGTTGCAGCTGTACAGATTTGTTGCCAAAGCTGTAAGAGGAATGTTAACATAAAATTAATTGTTAAATGTCGAAAGTAGCGGAAGCCAAAAAAACCCCCCCAAACTCTGACGCCGGCGTTGGTCAGTAGCACGGAAAAGCCTTCGTATAACTTCACCTCATTAAAATAATCAAATTGAATCGGAAAATTTATTTCTCAATTTTACGGTTTAACAGTAATCCGCAAACTAAATATCTGCTGATCTGATAACGTGTGCCGCATTCAGCGTTGGCTGGCAACCTGTAATTTCGACCGGCTTGTGTTTCCTGGCCGGCATCAGCAACTCAACCACTTTCCCATTCTGTGCAGCCCAGTTATCAGTACAAGCGGTTTAATCCATCCGTGTACCGCACAGTCAAACCAAATAGGAAGCGAGCGTGTGTGAAGGTTCCGGGTTGCAATTCATCCTGATGATGGTGGCTGATTGTGCTGCGACCACACCATCGCCACCACCATCACCAACAAAATGTAGCAGCAGCACAATGTTTTAAAACCTTTGCATAACTTCAACCACAGCCAGAACGCGTGTGTGTGTGTGTACGAGGCTTTACACCTTTTTCGCAAAACCGGCGCATCCGTGTGAGACCTGTTTGCATCAGTATGGCGGTGGGGACACATTCGGGGTTGCCTTTTCGTACTTAAGCTCGCGTCGCGACCGAAAAAGACGTACCGAAAACACATAACACCAATCGGTAATCGGCTTTGCGTTTTATAAAACACAAATTGCACTACAAATAAAGCGTCCGTGCGTGAGTGTGGGCGTGCATCGCAATGGTGATTCAATTTCGTGCCAACCGCAGCTCGTGGGGAGGCGTTGGAATCTGAAGTCAGAATCCTATTTCGGGCCGGTGGGTAGAAGCGAATTTTTCAATACACATTAAACAAACGAGTGCGGTTTACTCACCAGGTGCTAGACACTGTTTAGTTTGCGGGATGGGCTCGAGAGTTCGCGCAATTTGAAATTCTATTTGTTTCAATTGTGTCAGCCGGGTGAAAAAGCTACTGTTCCGATTCGTAGGAATGTTGGAACCAACCAGTGTTTAGTTATTTTAAGCTTTTGGAATATGCGAATATCGTTCTGTAGAACTTCCAGTAGCTTTATTAGAAATACAGCACAATTACAATCAATTGATCGTGCTAATCATGAGTAAAACAATTCGTGAAAAGGTGTAACGATGGATTTTAACATATACACGTGAATCGTCTTCAGGTCTCACTCAATGTGGCGCATGGGGCTGCTTTGACGAGTTCAATCGCATTGACATATCCGTACTAAGCGTGATATCAACGCAATTGCAAACCATCAAAACGGCACTCGTTTCCCGTGTAAAAACATTCATGGTACGTCAGTTGATTTTTCCCCGTTCATCTTCATTTCGATGTAAACTAATGTTTCCCATCCGTTTCAGTTTGAAGGCAACGAAATCAATCTGGATCCTAAGGTCGGCATCTTTATTACCATGAATCCGGGCTATGCAGGACGTACGGAGCTACCCGAATCGGTGAAAGCGCTGTTCCGTCCCGTCACCTGCATCATGCCCGACCTGGAGCTGATCTGCATGATTTCACTGTTTTCGGATGGTTTCATAACGGCGAAGGTGTTGGCCAAAAAGATGACCGTCCTGTACAAAATGGCCCGTGAACAGCTCTCCAAGCAGTACCACTACGATTGGGGTTTACGGTCGCTGAATGCGGTCCTGCGAATGGCCGGCGTGAATAAGCGCAAAACGCCTGAACTTTCGGAAGCTGCCACGTTGATGAGGACACTGTTCGATATGAATTTTCCCAAGTTTGTGTTTGATGATGTGCCGTTGTTTATGGGTCTTATAAAGGTTCGTGCGGCTTTAGCAATTGGGTGGTTGCCTAATAACACTGACGCAGATAATTTTCGCTTTAATAGGATTTGTTTCCTGGAGTCGATTATCCGCGTGTTGGCTATCCGGATTTTAACGAAGCTGTGAGAGAAGTTCTTGTGGCCGATGGGTACGTTATAATTCAGAAACAGGTAAGCTTTTCCTGATCCTTCTCGTGTGTCTGC